>SCDY01001216.1:0-34020 GCA_004143825.1 Drosophila micromelanica
TCTGCTTGACTTTAGTAATTTCAATCTTAGTGAGATATCAAGTCTGAAATGTGCCGTTTCAAGTACGGAATACTTGATTTTTTCTCTCTGTGTACATATAGTCATGTATTACGCCGGATTAAGTTCGGGTGGCCCAAATACGAAAGGCAAATCTTGGTGAGGCGGGGATAAATGCGTATATTTAGTACATTTGCAATTTAAATTGAATCTGCCAAATGTGCACACCTAATAATATAGACCACGATCCCAACGGTGGCTAAACTATTGAATAATGAATGCCCGAGCAAAAAAATAAAAAACTGGATGCCCAATGGCTTGGAAAAGTACTCATCGATTTGACTGGTCAATGGACGATAAGCCAAACATGACCCGGCGATTACCCCCATAAACGAAGGGTGACAAAAACATGTATTTGGGTTAATGGAAACAGGATTTAAGGATGGCTGACAAAAACTATTCAGAGCTTTCGAGTTCACCTTTGCTTTTGAGCCGCACTCGGCTGATGGCTGGCCTGCGTGTGTTTCCCCCTTTTTTGTTGGCCGTTTTTGTTTGTCCATTCAGTTGTCGCTTCATTAACCCAGGACTCTGCCTGACAGCAACTAATATGAGGATAAAGTCATTGAAAAGCGCCTCACAAATCTTTACATAAGCTTACATGGTGATTATAAGGACTTATAAGCTCTCTAGCATTATATATTTTAAATTCAAACAAGCCTTGACGTTTTTTGTGATCCCAATCTATAAGCCGATTATACCCCTTCATTTATGACAAATATAATAAATGTAAATTTGAAATTTTTGTTGATAAAATATATGTAGAAGGCAAAAATAAAAGATGCGTTGATATATATGGTTTAAAATGAAACCCAAATTATAAAAAAAGTTTACGTTTTATTATATTATTGAACAGAACAATTTTATTTTATATAAAATAACGCGTAACTCTAAAATTTTCAGAGAATTAGCTTTGCTTCAGTCAAGAAAACTATTTACCAAGCAAAGAAAATTTACTGAGAGGAAAACTTTTTAGTTTCCGTTTTATATGCAAAGTTTAAGTACAATTAGTTTTAAGCTGGCAAATATAGTTTACTTATGGGTGTAATAACACACACCAGAAGAAGAAGAGTCTATTAAAATAATATGACTTTCAAGAGCATTCAATCGTTCGCACGCATTATGTGTTTAATATCCGGCTTAACGCTTTAAGCTGAGTGTTTAGTAAGCTTTCATGAATGAAAAGGACGAAATGCATGAAATAAAGTTTCATATGAGAAAAAATGTGGTATATGCGAACAATCCTCTGTAGATTTTTTGCATCCTGTGAATCAGACGGTCTCTTGTGGGTTTTCATTGAGGTTTTTCCTCGGTTTGCCGTTGGCTTTCATAAAGGAAAATGCGATAAAGCACCGGGGAAAGCCTCCGGCATTGAGGATTAGAAAATAACTGAAAAGAATGCCACTTTATGGTCGAGCTCTCGAAATTTCCTTACAATATTTTCGAGAGGCGTGCCCTCCTGGGGCTGAAATTAGCATCGTTTTGTAGTGGCTTAAGTGACACAATTGCCTTTACACTTGGTATGCAAATTTTGAATAATAACAACGACAACAACAACAACAATAACTACAACTACAACAACAGCGATGAAGGTGAAAGCGACATTGGGTGCTGCGAGTGCCTGAAAGTATGCAGTAAAATTTGAAATCCGTCGAGTGGCAAGTGACGGAACATGTGGCAAGCACACGCGACACAACAGAGCCCAACACAACACAAATGCCACAAACGAGGCAAAGAAGCTGAGCCCTGGGGCAAACGTCAGCCTTTGTTGTGTTGACACATGTGTGTGAAGCCACTGTTTTTGTGTGAGTGTGTGTGTGTGACTAACAAAGGATCCATGAATTTCACTCGTTAGCAACATGTTTATTAAAAAAGGTCAACTATGAGTTAACTGTTTCATCAGTCCGTCCGCCAGTTCGATAAAGGCCAAGTCAAACAGTAACAACAACGGAAGCCGAGTCCCTGTCCCGGTCGTCCTTTCTACTTTGAAAGTTGACTGTTCGCGTCTCACCGTCCGTGCAAACATATTTGCAAAGGACAAACGGAAAGGAACTGCCTTGTGCAGCCTATAAGGATACTTCATTGCCTGCATCAGAATTACATATTCCCTGGGAGAGACAAGTGTAAAATAATTTTACACTGTTAGGAATTTGCTGACCTAACTAGTTATTACCCAGGGGCACAGGCGCAAGCGAAAAATAAAATAGACAATAGACAATTGAGAAAAAAGAGAATAAAAAAGAGGTGACGGTTAAAAAGATTCCCAGTTGTAAAACATTCTTTTTTTTACCTGTCAGAAGGTTTTTTGTTACGAACTATTAAAGCTAATATTTATGATGTAAGAATATAAAATACATTTTAACCAGCTTAAACTCATTTTTGTTTTACATATTTTCCGCTTGCAGTAACATTAAATTAGCCGCAATTACATTTTACGGGAAGTTCAATACCAACCAAGTTTGGACAACCCAGGTGGGAGATTTTAGCTAAAATCAAAATTTGTTTAAGTTTTCTACAGAATATACTTACATAACAGTAAGTAGCTACAGTTAAGAAGTCTGTTTGCGTTATACTTATAAAATCTTCACTATATCGAAACTGAAATGAATCCTTAATAATAATTTTCATAGAAAATAAAACAAATTTTTATTATTTCTAACATATTGGAAAAATTTAATCTTCCTATCAAAGAAGTTTTTTTAAGCAAGTAAAAGGCAACAGACAATATTAATTTTAATCGGGTTTTAGTTTTGTAAGATATATAATTTTATTTAATGCTTTTAGTAACGTTTAATTCTATCCTATTGTATATTGTTAAATTATTTAAAGCAATTAATAAAAGCCTTGAAATATTGCATTATTACAACTTTTGGTGCATTGTTTTTTCTGCATGGCTGATTTAATAGTTTTTTTTTTTGGCCAACGAGCAAAGTTTAAGGTGCAAAGAAAAAAACCTCTAGAAACTTGCAAGTCATGAAAGTTTTGCGGCGATAGTGAAATATTTTAATTAATGGTTGAGCATTTGTTGAGATGTTGTGCGTTAAAGTTACTTTTACTCGGCAGCTGCAAAATTGCGATACAAAGGAGAATACTTTTAAATTCGCGTGGCCTTAAGTCACATTGCGAATAAACTGAATTTCATTTGATGGCTAATGGTTTTCCTGCTCAAAGTTAACGATTGAACGGACTGAAATTCCAGCAATTTCCTTTCGATGCTGTTTGAAATGCTTTAAAGTTTTTAGAAATTGCAGAAGGCAGAAAGGTTGTGGTGTGGGAGGATTCGAGGATTCAAGGATTCGATATGCGTGTGCACTCTGGGAAAAATATATATATATTTTTTTTGTTCACTGAATTTTAAGCAGAATATGTTTGTTATTCATTTTGATATAATTGACCCAAAAACTAGGAAGCAAGTTCTTAAATTTACCCATCAGAATTTTTAGACTTAAAGTATGTTATATATACTTTTATATTTGCGAAAAAGTCTTGCATTTAATCAAAGTATAATATTTTGGTTTTTTTTCTAAGTGTATCGATTAATTTTTATATTTTTATTGGCATTCTGCATATCGTAACACTGACAGGATTATTTGCATATATCTTTCCAATGCATTTCTTTTATGCTTGCATTTATTTGACTATCTATTGCTACTTAGCAGATATTACATCCGTGACTTTGTGCAATTGGCGTCCTTGATGGTGGATCCTTTATGTTTGGTGAATTGCTTTCATGTGCACACACAGGGCTTTAATTCCTGCTCCTAATAGCCTGACATGTTCACAATGGCTTTGCATTTAATCCGCTTAAGCAAAGCCTTTTAATACAAACTACTTGTTCCAAACCAATTCCTGTCGAAAATCCTGGCAAATATTTCAGACTGCAATTGAAAACTTTTTCTACCCGTTCGTGTTTCCTGCATTCCTGCTTTGTAATGGCAAAAGATAAATACCGGAAGGCTCATCTGAATCGGCCATGGGGGAATTGACAAGTTTCACTGTGGTTGCATGTGGATCAAATACTTGAAGCCATTAAATACGGTCTGTCATCGGTAAGATGAGGCGATTTAATATTTACGCATTCCGGCCGTGGCTCGCGCGGCCTCGTGGGAGTAAGGCAATCGCATGTCATCAGACCTCCGGCTATCAAAGTCGAATGACAGTCCGGGCGGATACGGCAACTCAACAAGCACGGCAAGCTGGCCCAGGGGTATTTTTATAATTTACGCGCAGCATTGAGAGCAAAAAGTGGTTTGAAACATTCATTTGATTGTACGAAAATCGCTTAATTACGATAATTGTTGACAGGTAAACGAAGCCTGGTGGACTCGGTCCGGATGCTGTTCTGTTAATAATTTAAGCCATTTCATTTGTCAAGTGTTGTCGTTGAGCCAAAAACTTTTCTTGGCTTCATAATCCGGCTGATGTTCGTATCCTTGTCGTCTGTCCTTCACGTCCTTCAAGCTGCCCAAGTAAAAACTGTCTTCGCTCTTGACAGTCTGCTTGAAGGCGGAAATTTCCGTAATTATGTCTCGTAGTGGAAATGTGAGGAGATTAGACATTAAGGCTGGGTTGAAGCCAAATCAAATCTCTAATTGGTTCGCGGTTGTTATGTGAAATTCTTTTTCTTATTTATTCAACACTTTAATGTGTAAGTGTGTGTGTCTGTGTGGTGAATAGAGAGTTGTCTAAACAGGCGCTGGCCACTTAACATTTCTGGCACACACTCATGAGTGAGTGTGTGTGTGTATGTGTGTATATTATGAGCTATATATGCAAATGTGGTGTTTCTGCAGTCGACGTCGTCGCCTTGGCCCCAACAGCACCCCCGGTATAAAAGTTTTATCAATAAAAACAGCTCAAAGTGTGGTTGCAGCAACATGAAATTGTTGTTGTTTTTACCCTTGTTGCTATTGTTGCAATTGCTGTCAGTTGAAGCAACGCCCGTTCCACCATTTCCATTTGTAGTTTAGAAAAGCTGATGGATATTCCATGACGTTGCCAAGGCAATTTGTTGATGGCCAGCAACTTTTTTGATACCCCATAAGGCAAATCAACACTTAAATTGCATTCATTTGCAGTTTTTAGCAGCAACTTAACGCGAATTCAGAATTCTATCAATAAGGGGGAGATGCACTTGCAACATTCGGCATCTGTGTGTGTGTGTGTGTGTGTGTGAATTGCACGCCAACATCACATTTTGAATTGTTTCCAATCGACATTTGTGTCCTTGAACGAATAGGTATCCAGCTTTAATACTCTGTTTCCAATTCAAAAACGAGCATATGAATTTGTAGGGACTTGAGACTTTTAAAGTAGTAAAGTAAAGTTCTAAAGTATAAAGATTGAACTACTAACTGTTCTAATGATCCAGCCAAAAAATAGTTGCTCAGATTTTTTGTGAAGAGTATTGTGCAGTCGATTGCATTTGTATGATTTTTTGTATATTTGTTTTTATTGCTGCACTCACAGAGTTTATGGATGGGTGGATGGGGTGCAGTTTGATTAAAACATGCAAATTGTATCAGGGAAAAAGCGCCCTTAGCTGCTGAGCTGTTTGCGCCTGAAAGCACGCAAGATAATTTGACGTTCTTATCGATGCACAAATGTTTGAATATAAAACTACATAACTGTGTTTCTATTTATTATTCATGCATTCATGCTCGCGTGCAACTTGAATCCAAAGCGCTCTTTCATTGACCCAAAAACCTTAATTGCTTCTCAATAAATCAATCAAATCCATTTAACAAGTCGAAACTCAAAGAAATATTATTACCGTTCGTAATGCCAAAGGCCAAGACCACGACGAACATAATTAATAGTCTCAGCGCACTAACAAGTCCGTAATTGCAATATAAAATCGATGGTTGTCATTTTATATATTTATTTTTATATACATATATATTCTGTGGTTAAATGCAGAAAAGGACAATGTCCATGAATCCTTAATGCATGTTTCTGTCACACGTTAAAAAAGCCATCGTTTATAATAACAGTTATCAGTGCGGGTGGGCATAAGGGCAAACCAATTTATTTGCCATCAAGTATACGCAGCGTATTCAGCTTTAGAATAGGGGAATAAAAGCACATGTGGGGAACGTTTATTGTTTTTATCCTGAAAACAAATAAGTAGCACAAACGCAACACATAATCGATAAAAACACAACAAAGGCACGCCAAGGAATGCAGTGCAGGTGCAAGGACAATGGCAGTGACAAATGCCGTGGACATTTATTCACAGTCCTAATCCATGCGACTGACGTTGCTTTGCAGGTCATGATTAGAAAGGCTCCCACACAACTGGCACATGTATTGATGTCCAATGCCTGAGTGATTAAATGAATGAATGAGGGTGTCGATGACGTTGACGAGGACGTCAATACACCCTATAATCAAAGTTTGGATAAACGGGGTATAAAAGTCAAAAAATCCATTCTAGTTCTCTTATATTTGCAGAGAAGAGCTTATCTACCAATTTTGTTAGTTTTAATATGTAAAAATGTGGCAATCGGGTGTAAACAACTGCGCAATACTCGTTTGCGGTGGATTAAGAACATAAAGCAAAGCAACTAAACAAACGGATAGACGGTAAGATGAACAGAGTATTTAAAAAACTTCTTCAGATAATGTATCTTATCTATTAAATTTTATAATTATATTATATTTTTGTCTCTGTCTTTATTAATTATTAATATTTATTAATATTTAATTTTATTTTTGTATGTAATAATAATATAAACAGAGCAGATTCTTGAGGTTCAATTGGCGGTTAAAGTTGTGTATTTACATTCAGATACATTTTTCAAAAATGAGTACTGGGTATTTTTGAGTTAAGCCTTTTTTCGGTTAGAGCTTTCATTCTAGTTATTATTTAGTAGTACTTTTATCGACAGCACCTGCAGCAGTGTGGGCTTTTACTTGTCGCACACCATAAATAATTTCCACACAAAATCACCAAGGATCGGGGGTGTTCGGTTCGATTTTGTTTTGTAAATTGGACAGACGACAACGCACTTGAAGAAGGACCCACTGGAGCACAGTCAATGACATGTTTGCGCGTGCGGAATACGAAAGTGGGCGCCTTTTTGTGGGTCTTGTAATTAAGGTGAATGTTGAGGCCGCACCCTAACTATTTCTCAGTCCAGGTGTTTGCACTAGGAGCTTATTGATTCGTCGCCTTGTTGTGTGAACAGACATTTTAAGGTGAGTGCAGTCTGTCCATGCCAGTCGATGTCTTCGCCAGACTGTGGGGTGCCCCATTCATTTCATTCACGTTATCATAATTTTGTTTTTAGTTGGAGTCGGGCAAATGCATTAAAAATGAAGCTAACGCCAAAGGCAGGCAAGCGTTAATATTACGGATTATTTAATATCGCTCATACGTCACGTTGTCCGCTGCAAGTGACGGCAACGGCTGCGCTTATTCTGTCACTTCTTCGTTCGCATTTCAGCGCTTTTTCCCCACTTTGCTTTATTACAAACCCACTTTCGACTTTCCAAGGCTCCAAACAAACTGTCTTTTTTTTTTGCGAGTCCTCGGCCCGTCAGGTGCTGAAGTGGCGCACGGATGTACGGATGAAATTGTGCACGGCAAAATTGGGCGTGGATGCCTAGTGGCTGCCTGCCACTGCTAATGCCGCATTTTGCACTCCCTTTTCATGTGGCACGTTGTGAAAGGTCTTAAAACATCTGCCCGAGTACATTTTGCACCAAGTGCCGGATTTATGGCGAGATTATTTCTTGTCAAAATTGTGCCTTATTTAAAATAAACTTGAGCAGCATCAATCAATAAGTGATAAGGTCTATTAGGAAGCTTAATGCGTGCCTTGAATGCTTGTTTTTTTTGTGTATTTGCTTGCTTGTCATAAAGAGCTTTGACGCAATCAAAGTGCGACATTTGAGTTGTTTTAACATCGTGTGACCCACATAAATTAAAAGCATGACAATAAACAATTTATTGCTGCCGACTTTCTGGCGCTTACCAGAAACATTCAAATGAAACAGTTATTCAAGGCTCGCCTGAAGCGAATACTTGATTATGTTGTTTTCGATAGTCGAGAATTTTCGATGCGTAAATGCCCAGGGCACCAAATAACAATTTGGCTTACTATTGAAATTGGACAACTTGGTAATTAAACTGGCTCAGAGACTGTGTAATTTTATAATTAATAGTTACGACTACTAGTATTTTACAGTATATTCAGTAGAAATATGAAAGCTACATTTAGCAGTTATAATTTTTGAAGCATTTTAGGAGAAATAAAAATGAGATTGCATTTTAGATTTTTAATTTATTTAAAATTAAAATTAAAAGTAAACTTCATTATTATAAATTTTATTAGGTGTAGAATCGGTAGTCAGAGTTAACAACACATTGCTGGGAAATAAAGTCAAATTTTTAGTAAATCTATTTTTAAAAAATCTTAACACTTTATCTGAGAGACAAGTATATTCGAATAATAAAATATTATTTTCCAAGTTACATGTTTTTTTTATTGTTCTACAGGCATTGTATGAATCAAAATACTCGTTTCCACTGAGTGAACAGAGCGTTAAAAAAATATATATATATATATAACGAACAACAATTCTACGCAGTAGCAGCAAATGTTGCCACAATTCAGTACACATCGCCTGGTTGATATTCCGGCGGCAGAAGTGGCCATCATCGCATTTACTATTCGCCGTGCTGTGACTGTAGCTCCGGTTTATACCGTTTTATCAGCAGCCTTTACATAAGCTCATACGTTCCATTCCTAAATGCCTATTAAGCGCTATAAGCAGCCAGAAAAAAAATGTGTGCTTTTAAATTGGAATTCAAAGTAATTGCCCGTTATATAATTTGATAGAGAGCATAACGTATATTTAAACTTTTAGTTGGTCTGTTTTTGCGCTGCCAGATGAACTTGTTTTGATTGCCAGCCTGTGTATGCCACAATTAATTCGAGTGAAATGGCATAAATTCCAGAAGGTTTTCTTCGAAGCCCCCTTTTCAACTTTCCCTTTCGCGTGCTAATTTTTTGTATTTCTTGCCAGCCATTTAACCAGGCGAAGCCGCCTCCCCCGACGCTTGTTTTCCTAATTTGTGGCCTGGTCTGATTGTTGCTTTTCGGTTTTCGGCTAATTGTGGGTAACCCCAAACAGCCGCGTTGAGTGTTTACCGGCGCATTCCCTGCTGGTAGTTGATTTGTTCCAAGACGCCTCTAATCCCTGACCCAATTAGCAGAGACAGTCGAATTTCATTAAAGGGTTGGACGCATGAATAAAGCGGCAATATTTTTTTTTCGTAAATTTAGACGCTCTTTTTTCAGTGTTTCGATATACAAATTATTTTGCGTTTAATTAAATACACACATATCGTGGAAAGAGTTTTAATTTATCCTATTAATAATCCATTAGTCACTTTGAGAGGGTGATTTTATCAAATCGAATTACAGTATTTGTAGAAATTTGTTCATAATTTTAAATTAGTATTCAGGGGATTTCACAGCAATTGCCACAACTGGCGTAATTATTTTGCAATCAAAATGCAATATAGCACCCATAATTGCATTTCGATTGGCACTCATGTTTAATGCAGGCCATTTCCGTTCAGGCCACAAATACTTTTTAATTATTCACAATCGTGAATTTAATAACCGAATTGACACGCTCACCTTTCTAAGCCAGGTCCAAAATTGTGAAAATCATTAAAAAGAGATTTTGCTGTCCATTCGATTTATGTTAATTGCACATACTTACTATAAGCACTAATGGCATAGGCAATTAGTGTATAGAACAATCAATTTCGTTTAATCAAGAACCTCAGCTGACAATCTGGACAATTTCATTTTGTAATTACTTGTACATACCGGAATGTCAAAGTCAGTTGCAGAACAAACCACAAACCATAATGCAAAAACCGCTTAATCAGTGCAACTGTCAACCAAATGTGACTGCGACCACATCCATTTAAAAAAACATATTACAAAAAGTTACAGCATTTTTTACATTTGCAATGAAAAAGTTACCTTTTCGCTCAAATACTTTGGTTTTAAACTTGTTTTGTTCATGAATAACCGGAGAAAGGTGAATTTAAAATTGTCTGTTTTATTAAATTTTAAAAATGCCATGAAAGACATTAGATAATCCCTTTATTAGTTTGTCATCGAATTAACCCTGTCAAAACATATTCAGGGTATTACAGGAATTTTTATTAAAGAAAATAGCTACCATGTTTATCCTATGTTAAATATATGCATAGTTGATTTTTACAACATAATTCTATTTTTTTTCCCAATGAGAAAATTGCATTTTTGATTACTTGGTATAAAATGCAATTTTCCAACTTATTTTTTTTTCGGAATTGTTTATTTTTTTTTGGTTTGGGGTGCAATTGGTTCAGTTAGCAGCTGCTAAAACTTTTAGGGCTGCTATTCTATTTGATAAATTAAATCAAGTTGGCAGTGTAGCCGCTGGCTCTGGGCTCTCACACAATCTGCAATTGAAACGAGGACTCTTTACAGGATACGCACCATTGCATTGCATAAATTGCAAATGAAGACAAATGTCGCCGTTCACTTCGGGAGTTTTCTATTATGTCTATGTTTTTGTCTTTGTCTTTATTCTCGCATTTTTTTTGAGGGTGCAGCTCGCCCCTTATTTATTTTCTCAGTAGCTTATAGGGATTTGGTAGGTTTGTAGGTAGGTGTTTGTGTTTACATATCTCGACTTTCTACCACAAATTGCAGTCACTTTGTTGGCTTATCGTTCCCATGGGCTTTGAGGGTAGATCAACAAGTACCGAACTGGTAAAAATAGTTTATTGTTATATTCAAATTTTTCCTAAATATTTTTATTTTTACGGACGGCACTACGCGCTAGTGGCGAAGGACAACAAATTATGCAAATAGCAAATTTCAAGCCACTCATTCCTTCTATTGTCACATATTATATCTTAAATTCAACGTAAAGTTTTCACCTGTATTTTCAGCTCTAAAACCTATTGATTACCCCTCGTTCAACAAGTCACAAGCCAAAAAAGTTTGCTTAGTTTTCGTGGTTTGGCTGGATTTTGTTATTCTCTTTAGTGTAATGGTGCCAAATTCTCAATTCTGAGGTGTGCCCGTGAGTTTTCGCACTGGATTTCGGCTTAGATGAATATATGTTCAGGTGTCCAGTGTTTAGTTTTAAAGTTGTGTTCCATTCTGTAAAGTTAGTAAACATACTAAATTTCTCAGCATAGTATATATTGGTATATACCCGCATCAGAGAAAGTGGGGGCTTAATCAATTTAATTAATCTTAATGAGCGCCACCTAGCGGCTAGCAGACGAACATAGCAGTTAAAATTCTTTCGACCAAGACACAAACCTATGCCAAATAAGATAGGTTAGGAAGTTAGATAGTTTAACGAATACCCATAAAAAAACAAATGGGATCATGTCTAACACGTAGGTGTAGTAAAGTCAGCGTGTAGTAAGATCCTGATTTTGTGGAAAGTCAGTCCTTAGCCAAATAACTCTAGCAAACATGGATTAGCTTCGCGGACAAGAATTTCTGGTGTTCAGCAGTCTCAGTGGGAGGCTATCCAGGAAAAAAACGTTTTCTTTTTAAAATTATTAATCTTGTTTGTTTTATTTATTCGTTCGGTTGTTTTTTGGGCGTACCGTTTGAACCCGGTTTTAGAGATTCTTTTCGTTAACCGCCAATGCACAATTTCAGCAGCAATAGGTCAAGAACCCCAAAGGCGAGACCCCTAAAATTACAACCCTGTCGAAAAAGTAATTTCCAAAAGGCAAAAGCGAACGGAAAAAACACAAAAGTCAACCCGATGCGTCATTTCCGGCTGTGGGGCTTGGGGTTAATGTTGGGCACATTCGCTAAACGTGTTGAATGCCAAGGTGTGCTCTATGGCCCACGAGCTGGCAGAATTTGTTTAACTTTTGGCTGTATATTAAGTAACCACAGACTTAGCACTTAATATATAAGGACGCGCTCGCCACGTCCCAGGACGAGGTCCTGAGCTCTCGCTGAGCACATGTGGTCGATAAGTCACGAGCTGCTTGCGCCTGCCAAATTATTTGGTAACTTATTGCTCGAGTTTATGGTTAAATTACACATGCAATCGATATTACTTATTTTTTTCCAGCTTATACTTCAGGCTTATTCATGGAAATGATTACACGAACCGCATTGTCAGCTAAAGCCCAACTAGACAAAAAAATGTATTCAAAATATTTGTCCATGTATGTCAACATCAATAAGTATATATGTATGTATATATATCTTTGTTTGTAATTGTATAACTCACGATAGTTGCCCCTAGTTACGCTGGGCATAACAACAACTATCGGGGTTCCTGCTTTCAGCGTTTGTCCTGAAATTTTATTTCTGGCTTCGGCGTCGCTTTTATTAATCCTTTGTGTATTTTAAACGATGACTGTCCAGAATATTCCTGCTGATTTATGCTAAGTGCCAGTGGCAATATTTTCTTTTTTTAATTTATTTAGCAATGTCTGTTTTAATTTAAGTAACGTTAAAGTTAACTTAAATGGTTCACTATTAACTTAAAGTGGTTGTTGTTTAAGAGGGCTTAAAAGCTATTTTCAATCAGCTCATTATTTAACGAATACCTTTTGAACTGATTCTTTTAACTTTTGTAACAAATGCTATTTGTTTGAATCGTGCAGAAAGTTCTACTTAGTCAATAGGGATCCTTGTGCTGTCTCTAAAGTACTTCTTACTTTCGCATAATAAAAACAGTTTATGTGCTTAAAAGTGCATAAATTTGAAAATTGACTGCCACAATTGAAATACCAACAGATAGTGGGATGAATACTTAATCAATGACAATTGGGCCCCTTTGGAAACTGGAAACTGGCAACTGACAATTGCAAAACAAACAGTTGAGGATTGAGATAAGAGCACTGGGGATACATTGAACATTACTTATATGACAGAGGAAGGCAAACTGTCAGCATGAATGTCGTCGGGCTTGAAATTCGATTTTATTCGACACCGTCGTCTGGGGGGACAAGAATCCGGGTGAGGCAGCTGGGCCAACCAATGGAAGCATAACAGGGTATGTATGTGTGTAATAATTGTATGCACTAGGGGTGCGACACCTTCTTCAGTGTGGAATACGTACATGTATGTTTATAGGGTCTAAAATGTTTAAAAAAGTAGATATATATAACAATATACATATATAAGAATCTCACTGGTTGTCGAAAAAAAACTCGAAAATTTTATATTTGAATTAGAAACAAGTGAATTACAAAATTTTGTAAACAAAAAAATCAAGCTTTGAACCGAAGCGAAGTTTAGAACCTAGCCTCGACAAAAGAAATTTCCTTCTTAACATGGTTTGATTTCATTTTTGGAGAAACAAAAGACTTCAATCGAAAAAATATATACTGCTGAGAGGATGCACAAGTAAGAATAAGTATTAAAATAAATAAGTATTAAAATAAATGTTATGTGCATATTTCAATAGTTTTGTACTTATTTATGTAATTTCGAATACTTGTATAGAGTTTAGTAAGATGTGTGTAATAACAGTTATATTAGTACTCATGTGTGTGCATTGACACCTACCTGTTGTTCCATTTTCTGATTGCGGCTGCTAATTGCAGACATTTTTTAACTGTGCTTTTCTGTAGTTCAAATGAACAAAATTTGAATATTGAACAAGTTTTTGTTGTTTGTTGATTTTGTTGCTGGGCCCGCCGTTGGTCGTTATTGCAAAATGAGCACGAAAAATAAAATCACCTTTGTTTTTATCGCTCAACTATGGAAATCAAAGAGCAAAAGAAGAAACATTTAACAAATTTGTAACGAGGCGCAAAACACTCAAATGTGCAATGTGCCCAAATACGTGTGTTGTATGTGTGTAACATGTATGTGTGCGTATGTATGTGTGTGTCTGTGTTTTTGTTTTGTCTGTATGTATTTCTGTTGATGCTGACAGCTGCCGTGCAATGCTTGTTGAAAAGGAAATTTATTTGAAAGCAAATGAATGCAGCAAAACAAAAACCGAAACTGAAGGCGAATCCACAGAAAACGCGTCTGCCGCAAAACCAGCTTGAAATGTGGAAGGACTGCAGCAACAGCAACAACAACAAAAAAAAAACACAAGCACACACCTGGTTGACTGACAATGTTTTTTTTTTTTTGTTACATGAATAGTTTGTTAAATAATAGTTGTTGTTGTTTGTCCGCTATAAGTAGCACACGCGACAATCAATGTGCATATATATTTATGACTTGTATAGTAGGTACACATACATATGTATGTAGGTAATACTGAGCGAATACCCATATAACAGTAACCGGCAGTTGTGTTGTTCTGCATGCGATCAAATTATGTTCGGTTTGTTGTGGCCGCGATTTCGGATTTGGTGAATTTTAATTTGACTTTGGCACCAGTCACATTATCTTCGAACATTTCTATGGCAACTGTTCAATTAGTTTTCATTTGCACTATTTCACAAGACGTTGCACAAATGCACACATACACACATGCTTCTTTCCCGTTGGTATGTAATTACACACATTTATACACTCGAAGCGATACTTTTTGGCGCGTCTTTTTCTCTGGGAACGCGACGATGCTCCGACAGCAAACCGCACGAGAACGTTTCAAAACAACAACTGACGGACCCAACCAACTGGTGGGCCACACCAACTATGCCAGCGAGCGGAACGTTTCGGCAATGAAACATGAACCAGAGCCGAACGACAGGACGCCCGACATCAGTTGTGTTCGTGTGTGCAGAAGGGAGACTGAGAAAGAGAGTTGCCTCGCACTCGCCGCTCTTAGTCAGCACTCCAGTTCTCGCACTTCCTTTTACACGAACGAAAACGAACTCAACGCACAGACACACCACTCCACATCAGATTGGCTCCGGCCCGCCTCACGCATACATTCCTGCCTGGCAGATGTGCATTGCTTCCTATGCACGCTTGTGTTTGTTAGTATGTGTGTGTGCATATGACATTCCATTCCATTCTACATTCTGTAAGTATGTAATGGAAGTAATCTAGGCTTGCCAACTACATATAAAAGCTGCTTACTTAATGGAATGCGTGTAAAGGAATAACCGTTTATATGAAGTTGTCTAGTTAGGAAGCAAACTTATAAATCATTTATTCAAGTAAAGTGAAACACTGTCAGAACTTTTATTAAAAATACGATTATACTTAGTTATTTATTAGATAAACAAAAATAATAAAATAAATAAGCCCATAAATTCGATTGCAGTTAAAATTGTCATTTTTCTTATTTCCCTACAAGTATTGCTCAGGTTCAAGGACTCTCATCATCATTACAACCTTAAGTTTGATAGTAAAAGCAGCTGTTATCGATCTTTAGAAAAATCGATACTTTTTCTTCGCTTCGCCCTCGATCGGTGCGGCCTGTTGTGGCTCCAATTGGCGCTTGGGCAACAGGGGCGGGGGGCTCTCTCTTGTGATGGACGCTGGCGACAGGGGGCGTGGCGCACGCAATATCGATGTGAGAGCGGGGGGCGGGGGGCCGGAACTGGTGGCAGCTGCCCCATTGGCCGGTGTCTCCCGGCCATCCTCCTCGATGGGGCCCAGGCGCGAGCCGTGCACCGAAGCCAGCTCCGATGGCGTCTTCACCTGGGAGCCGAACTCGTCGCCAAACTCACTCGCGATGCCCATGCCAATGGTGGCTCCGACCTTGGCGCTGGCCCGCTTGAAGTGATCGCTGAGCTTTATCTGCACCACGTTGATGAACATGGAGGTCAGGGCCAGGCCGAATATCAGGTATATCATGCTGATCATTGTGTAAAAGGGATTTGCCGGCACCAGATCGCCAAAGCCAATCGTGGACATCGAGATGAACACAAAGTAGAAGGCGTCCAGGAGCTCCCAGTTCGATTCGAGTAAGGTGTAGCCGCCGGTTCCCAGAAAAATATACGCAATCAGCAGCAAGGTCGCCACGGAGATCGGCAAATTGAACTCGTCGTCCACCTCAAAGGTTTCCGGATACGGCGACGTTGGTGTCTCCGGGTGTGAAGTGCCCAGCGATTTGTTCGCCTCGGCATCGCCCTCCGCCTGCGACTCGGCATCCTCCGGCTGATCGGACATCCCAAAGAACATGCTCGGCCGCCTTATGGCCATGTCATAGACCGTATTAATGCCGGTCATGGCGTAGCGAACTTGCTGCTGCCTCCGGATCCGGCGACAGGAGCGCGTGTAGTAAACCCGCCGCACATACGCCCAAAGGAACTTGACGCAGCGCGTGAACAGCTTGCCCAAATCCGCCAGCACAATCAGGAACATCGGAATGCCAATGATGGCATAGATAATCGTCAGGGACCGTCCCACGGTTGTCTTTGGCGTGATGTGACCGTAACCTAAAGGAGGGAACATTGGAATTGAATTCATTAGTTGTGTCAATAATGATTGATGATGGCTGGAGAAATACCATCAATATAATTATACTACATTTTTGAATAAATTATGTATATAATAAATTGGAGAGATCTTTTTAAAATTATAAATCATAATTTAAATATAATCTTAGTTTTGTTTTTCAAGACATCCTGAGCAAGAAACATCGATCAAAAATAAGATTTTGAATTTTGTTTTTTAATATTCCAACCAAACTTCACAATTTATAAATTTCCTATATATACCTACATAGAACCTTTTTATGATATAGGCTAAAATTACAAAAATCACTTTTATCATATCATCATATGTGTATAGAGGACATTTTCCAAACAGAAGATAATCTTTCATTCTCATTCTTTCTCCCTCCTTCGTTCTTAAATGGGTTTTTTCGGTTTTTGGATTTTCAACCCCAAAAAAATTAGATATATTATTGAAACAAACATAGCCAAAAAACCAGTAAATATTTTGTTGTAAATAATAAGCTAAATATTGGATGGTTAGAAATGCTTGAAAGCAACTCTGGTATTATGTCAATTGAGGCAAGGTTAAGGTTCAAACCGATTTTCATTTAGGTCCTTTTATCACGGTTTAAGAATCCGATCTTCTTTGTTTTCCGTTTTTTACCTATTGTCGTTATTACGGTCCAGCAGTAGATGAAGCAGTTGACAAAGTTAAAGGACTTCTGTCCCGGAAATCGTCGCAAGCCGAGCTCGGCCAGATTGTTGAGCTCATCCTCGAAGTTGCGCAGCTTCTGGCGCGCCAAGGACTTCCAGTCATCCTCTCTAGCAAAGGGTCAAAATCCATTTTAGTTTACTCTAACCTGGGCTGACTCTGGTTGGGTTGGGTAAGTACCTCATGTTGTGGCTGACCGCCCAGAGATTCTCGATGAAGTCGCGCTTCACCTTGCGCACCTCGCACTTGTAGATGTTCTCGGACATGCCCTCCGTGTAGCGGAACAGCAGTGCTCCAAAGCCCAGCAGCAGGATCAGCAGGACGATGTGGGAGACGCACTCGTTGCGCAGGCGTCGCATCTCCGCCATCCGGACGGGGTAGTCCAGCTTGAGGCGTCGCCACTCGTGCAGCGCCTCCAGGCGGAAAGACGCCACAAATGCCAGCGAGAGGAGTTCTTGGGGCTCGCCCTGCTCCGGATTTTGCAACGGGATCACAGATTTCATTTCCTCAGCCCGTGGCTTGCTCCTAAGCATGTTCCTTATGCGACCGAGGAGGGAGGGTTTCTCAGCTATGGGTAAGGTTGGAAGCTCTTCCGTTTCCTGTGCTGGAGGCTGCTCTTCAATCGATTCCTCCTTCACCTCCTTCTGTGGCTCCTGTTTCTTTGGTCTCTCCAGGCTGGATGTGCGCTTCGGTCGCAACGGGCGCTCCAGGCTGGAGCTGCGCTTGGTCTCCGGCTTGGCTGCCTGTTCCGCCTCTGGCATCCGGAGGCTGTGGCTGCGTCTCACCGGATCCGCCGAGGATGCGGCCAGGCTCCTGGCCAGCGCCGCTTCCGCAGCCGCCGCCTTTTCGGCTGCCTCCACATAGGCCCGGCGCAGTTCCTGGCGCTGCTCCTCCTCGCTGAGCTTCACCTTCGCCGGCGGAGATTCGCCCACCGCCACGTACTCGCTTTTGCGACTGACGCAGGCAGCCGCCTCCCGCTGCTCCGGCGTCTTTGAGCGTCTCTGGGGCCGCACCGGCGACAGGGAGTTGTTCCGACTGACGGACGAACGCTCGACGGGCTTCGGTGGTGCCTGGTTGGTGGTCGGAGGCGGCGGCGGTGCTCCACGAATGGGCGCAGCTACGTAGCTTGCGGGTTGCCGTCGCTTGTGCGGCTCCTCGGCGGTGTCCGCATCCGAGGAGCTGAACTGCGTGGAGGACTCCTCGTAGCCGCTGCTCCGGTTGCGGGAGCGCACAGGAGGCGCCTCGTGCCGTTGCAGGCGCAGGCTCTGCACCAGGCGGCGGCGCTCCTCCTCGTCCTGCGGCAGCTGCAGCCCGTCGCTGATCTTGCGGTAGTTCTGCAGGAGTCGCTTGCGCTCCTCGTGGTCCAGCTGCTGGCGATGGCGCACCTTGTGCTCCCGCTTCTCCCGCTCGAACAGGCGCTTCTCCGCCTCGAACCGGCGTCGCTCCTCCTCGAATCTCTGCATATTCTGCTCCAGCCGCGTGAGCGTCTCGTCGCCCCGCCTCCCCATTCCCATGCCGATGCCCATCCCCATCTCCAGCTGTGCCTGGTACGACTGGGAGCTGCCCGTGAGCTCGCTCTCGCTGGACTCGTCCTTGTGCCGCGGCGAGGACAGGCTGCGATGCTTGATCAGCTGATGGGCGTCCGGACTGCTCAGCTTCTCGGCCTCGCGCGGCTGCGAGTGACTCCGCGCTGCGATTCCGGCGAAGCTTTTGTCCCGTCTGCGCAAAATTTTGCTCTCGTGGGCGGACATCGCTCCCGGCGCACGAATCTGCATGCACACACGCTGTGCCGACGGCTCCCGTTCCAGATCCTGTTCCCGCTCCCGCTCCCGCTCCCTCTCCCTCTCCCGCTCCCTCTCCCGGTTCCTGTATTGAGTGTCCGGCGGTGCCCGGCTGGCATCCGGCGTCTGCTCCCGCTGGCTGCGCGGCATCCGGCGACGGTGTCGCAATTGCCTGTTGGACGCGAGTTCCGCAGCGTTTTCCATGTCGGATGTGGGCACTGGACGTGATCCAGTTTTCTACAAATGTTTCCAATTTTCGTCGATTTTTTTTCTTTCTCTCTATCTCATGGCTCTATTTTTATCTTGGAGACTTTTTTTTTTTATTTTTTTTGGTTTTTTCTCAACTGAACAAATGGAAAAATATTTGTGAAATGTAATTATATCACTTTCGCGAGCAATTTCTTTTTTTAGCCCTAGAGGGTCTATTGCAATTGGACTCTGTTTTAGGTTCAACTGACTCTTAATATCTCAATATCTTATTTTGTGCAGTTTCCCTTTAGCACATAATTTTTGTATGCATATTTTTAAAACACATTCACATATATGTTTTTTGGTATTTATTTATTTATTTTTTTTATTATAGGTATATGTATGTGTGCTCTGAAATCTATTCTAGAGCACGTCGCGCGTTTATCGTGTTCACTGCTCACTCGTCTGGTTTCCAACTGCGTCCGCGAGAAAATATTCAAAATTCGTGTGTTCATTTTTCAAAAATATTTATCTGGCCAACAGCTGTTTTTCCCGTCTGCGTCACAAAAGTTCTTCACAGCACTGTTAATCTACCCATTTGGATCTTCTTATTGATCTCCAAAAATTGTAAACTCTTATTTTGAGATAAAGTTCCAGAAATTGTATATCATAGTCAAAATTAGTTATGAAAAACTCGTTTCTGATTTAATTATATGCACAAGTTATGCTCTGCTCAATATTCACACCACGACTGTAAAAAGCTCTCAAAGCTTTTATCATCTGTTGGCGGCAAATGTCTAACGTGAACACACACATACACATACACATGCACATGTATACGTGTAACTTACATTTGTAACAACGAACTTTGTGTGCGCATTTAAATCAAATTAAAACTTATTTATGAAATAATTAATTGGTTTTGATTTATGCTATTTTAAAGTTTGATTTTAAAAACCGTTTATTTATTTTAGGTTACTTAAAAACGAAATTTTTTTGAAATTTAAAAAACATAAATATAAGAATTCACTTGAAATCGTTAATTTATTCAAAAGTAGTATTTTATAACTAGAGAAATTCGATTTATTATAAAATCAAATAATAAATAAGGTTTTCTAAAATTTTAACAAACTAAAGATTTTTCGATTTCTCCTAAGCTTTATTATTCATGATTAACTCATGTGCATAAACTTTATGTCAGCAAATGTAGAACATAGTGAAAAAAATGAGTACACCATTTAATTTAATGTAAATTTAATTTAAAAATTTGTTACGAATATATTTACGTAATAATGTATTTCACATACACTTTATATAGTATAATTGATTATTTTAAATAAGACAATAGAAACTTATTTTCAGTTATACTTAAATATCTGAATTAGAATTTCATAAAAAGTAAATAAAATACCTATGCAAAGTAAGCCATTGTCATGCTGGAATTTTGAGGTCATTCGGTCAAAGAGTTGTTTTTCAAAGTCGAGTCAGAAATTGAATGAAAACGTAAAACGCGCTTTTTATTTACAACAGCCCCATTTTTATTTAGCCGACAGGCATTTATATTGATGAATATCGATATATCTATATATATATATATGTATATTTTTGTATATAAGTTTTATGGCACTTTCCAAAGTTTTTCTAAATAAAAACATTTACTATTGGATTTTTCTTATTCCGAAACATGTTTGCAATTAAATATCTTGTGTGATGTTTCCTTCCGCCAGCCGATTTCTCTGCGGATCGTGACTTGTTTCTCATAATGTGTGTTTTGGTTAAATTCAACATATCGCACTCAATTGTAAAGTATACTAATTGCTGATGACTCGGACTGTGAATAAAAATTCGAGGGAAAATTCGGAAAATTCACGATCAACATTTATGACGCCATCTCGACTGGAAGCCGTTCATAAATATTTTGCCACCAGTAAGCACATTGTAAATGGATTTTCATAATAAAATAATAACCAACAATTTGGCCGTGTTTTTAATTTAGCACACTCTTGAGAGACGTGCTTTCCCCGGGGCGTATACGTAATGCTTTTCACTTGATGTCGGATCGAATTCGCATTAAACTCTTAAGAGTGCGTGTTTATTTTGACAGCCTGAGTTTTTATTGCTTTTTGAATAGAATTCAAATCAAGATTGTTGCAAATTGTGAACAAATATTATACATTTGTTTTTATTAATATTTTTTACTGATATACGATATAATAATTTGCATGTTTTATGTCCTTTTAATCATTTTGCATTTAAAAACAACATAAATATAAATCAAATATATTTTATATATAAAAAAGACAGACGTCTAAATCTTGATTAAGCGAATATTTTGAGGCTGTCTGAATCTAAATTTGTTTCTACGAACTTTTATTAAGCACGATGACAATTTTCCAAAAATCTAAGACATCTTAATATTGTCTGCTATATATATATCTATATGTGAACGTAAGAGAATTTATATATATATATATGCTCCTATTCTATATAAATAAAGCACACTCACACATTTACACTTAAGTACGTATAAATGGACTTTCGCCAGAAAAATAACAACAACAGAAACTATTTCCATTATTTTTTTTGGTTTTTTTGTGTGCCACATACTTATGAAGAAAATGTTGACAAGTTGTTTAAAATAAGTATAAATATAATTTCGAGTATTTGCAGAAAATGAATGTTGTATATATAAATAAATACGTATATATATAAATATATTTGTGACAAATCGCCATAATGATCACTTCAGCATTTGATCAATTTGATCACATTTTCAACTCACCTATTGTCGTGTAAATAGTACAACTGTAGACCATGGCATTCCAGAAGGACCAAGGATTCTTTTTGAGTGCGACATCCTCGTCTGTCAAGCCAGACCGTAATAGAGTCTCGACAATCTCTTTATGATTGTTCATAATCCGCAGGACATCGCTATCGAACTCAGTTTCCGATAGCTGAGAAATAGTAAAATATAAATTAATTTAATTTTAGTTTGCGAAAATTTTTAATTTTTATTTACCGATTGCAGTCGCGGATTTGCGGTCATTTCCCGCAGATCTTTGAAAAACATTTTCTGTTGGTACTGCAGGTTCCTTATTTCCTGGAGAGCAGGGCGAGCTGTGGAAGAGATTTTATATCAGATATTCCCAAAGTATAAACGACTTTGTATACTCTATTCATCTGGCAGAGAGATAAACGCATATTTTGTTTTCATCTCTTAAGATTTTAAAATAATTTTCTCTACAAATTTTAATTTTCTGACAAAGCTCTTAACTCATAACATTTGCGAGCCTATAAAGTATATATATATTTCTGATCCGTATGGAACTGGGAAATTAAATTGCATGTAATGTGCAGAAAAATTTAATATAATATAAATATAAATATTTTTTCAGTTCAAGGTTGGCAAGTGACACATTTCCAAATAAATTACAGTCTATTTCGTTTTTTCAATTTGGATTAAAATTGTATTTGTAAAAATTTTTTTTAAAATTTTTTTAGTCAGCCTAAATTGAAAATTATACAAGTATGTAAAAAGATTGATGCAATATTTTGGTAAGAATTTAAAAGTAAAAATCGATTTAAGGTAATAGGAAGGAATTTTTAAATTTTAAAAAATATTTATTTTTGATATCAAATTCAAGCAATGTTCAGAACTTAAATAAGAACAAAATTCTTGGTAAAAAATAATATTTTAATAAGAACTGTCAAACTTAATGTTTTAAATGGAACCTCAAAGTTTCTTACATTAAGTATTTTTTAGATTAGAAAAATGTTATTAACCTAAGACATTCTTTCTATTAATGCTTGATTATTAAAAAGTTGCACCCCACTTGTTTTCTACTAATAAAATTTCTTCATTAAGTTTTCAGTTAAACCAAAAATTTGTTCATTGATTAATAGCTTGGAAATCTGTTTCTATTTGTTAAGCATCGTGTTGCATTTATTGGCGGATGTGTTCTTAAAAATTGATCATCTTTTGTGCTAAATGTTTATACTAAACATTTTCGACGGCCCTCGACTCTGATTCATGTGTATTCCATTCTTTTGTCCGTTTACCCAATTCAATTATTTTTGTATTGTCAGAGATATCGAATTCGAGAGCTTTGCTAAATAATGATGCTAGGCAGATATATATTTGTGTGTTTAGCGTTAGCCTCTGGTTTGAGTTTACGGCTTTCAAAACAACTGGCGAAGAGCTCGATAAGCAAACAAATCAAAATCATCTGTGAGATTTTGTTTATACGGGCACGAGAAGTGTTCTTTAGCAACAATTCATCAAAAATTTGGGAACTCACCTTCGACGGCTATGAAGATCAGTGCTCCTCCGACGCTGTAGAGGGCGAGCACGATCAGCAGGAACATGTGGGTGAACCATTGTTTCGACCACTTGCCGAACTTGTTGTACAGTCCGTAGGTGAACTTCTCGCCGAAACTCATGCCGGACTTAGTGAGATCGAGAAAGCCTTCATAGCCCTTCGTCATAAAGTTGTCGCCGCCGAATGGATTGGCCACCGGTGGCCAGTAGGGACCGCCCGTGCCGGCGCCCACACCAGCCCCCATTCCCGTGCCCGTTCCTGTGCCCGTGCCCGTGCCCGTGTAGTTTGTCTGTGAGGTGTACGGCGCCTGTGTCTGGGCACTGGGCGGCATGGATGAGCCGCCCTGCGCGGAGCCACCATAGTGGTTGTGTATGTTGTGGATGTTGATGCGCGGCGGCCGGTTCGATCGACGCGAAGGCGGCGGAGTCTGGGATTGCATCTCGGATTTATTTGGGTTATATTTTTGTGTTGAGTGATTTAAAGGTTGATGCACATTGAATGCGTTTTAAATAATTGATGCACTTTTATTTCACATAAGTATTTTATTTATTTATTATTTATTATTATACAAGTTTTTGGCCGCGATCTTTTGGCGCCGCACGACTTTGCCTGCGCGGATCCGTCCGCTTCCGTCCGCCTCGTTCTTGATTTAAACTGAAACTGAGCATTTTTGTCGTTCTGTGTCCGCCTGTCGGCGACTATCGAAAATGTGAGCGAGCGAGCACAATGACGACACCGGAGCACACAATTCGGCATCCATGAGGTCACCATTTTGGCCCTGCTTCGATTATTTTGGCCCGATGTTCGGTGCCGAGTAATGTCCGTTGACCGATCTGTTAATGATGTTGGCTGGACGTCGGCTGGCGTCAACAGCGAGCACCAAGAAGACGGATTAAGCCCATTTACCTCTTGACAGTCATATATACATACATACATATAAACGAAAACGAAGCAAACTTGTCTTCCCGGTCTGCCAATAGCAAAAAATTATTTTAATTGGCCAATGGGGCATTGTGAAGCCAAGTCTCAATGAATCATTTTCAAATTATTAAAATAATTCCCAGAAGCTAATGCGTAAATAATGCTGAAATCTGTACGTATACACATACATTTACATATACATACATACATTATGTATAAGGCAACTACAAATTGTTATTTATACAAATGTTTTCTCATTTATTTATCGCTTGACACTAATGAATTCAAATTTTCACCAAATTTTTTGCGTATTTAAAAAAATAAATATTTTGCCACAGATTTAACCCAACCGAATGTTAGAATCAATTGAAATTGGTTTATTTATCCAGGGCAACACCTTTTTGCAAACCGATAAGTCATCAAGAAATGATATTGAATAAATAATAAAATACCGCTTGCATTATACGCGGCCGAACATTTTTGAAATTTTGAAAAATTAATTTTTTTCCAAAACACGCAAGGGAAATTTACCTAATTTTTCAAAAAAATAAAAAATGTAATGCATTTTTTTACAAAATTTTCCAAAAAAATATTTTTCTTTGAATGCATCGATTTTTAATGTAGAATCGATATAAATGCAAAATCATGATCAGACTGCCATCAAACTAATTTACCTTCAGCTAGAATTAAGATCGACAAGTTACATGTCGACCATAAAGATAAATGATACAGAATATTAAATACTTTGATACCGGTTTAGGTTTTTTCTTTTATTTGTATATGTTGGAATATTGCCCCGCGAGCTTACAGGTTGTTAATTTGTAGTTGTATGTATATCTCATATTTGTAAGTAAGTATTATTTATATATATATCGTTATAGGTAACTCATATATGCGATAAACACGCCGTAAATATGTGTAATTTCACAAACTTGAACAGTTCACATAATTTACAAGTCCCAACAATATTTCGCAATTATCATATATACTTTAAATGCTATTACAGATAGTATATATGTATAGGTAGGTGCATGGGAATTGTTCCTGTTTAAAAGCTCGCCATTATCTAGATTAAGGTTTTCTATATTAATTCGCTTACATTATGAAGAATATCAACTTTACAACAAATCAGATGTTTTGAATATCATAAACAATTATATATATATTATTTGTAAATTTTACTCACAGTCCTTTAAGTTTTATATTGTGTTTGTTTCTTTTATTATTATTATTATTATTTTATAAGATTTTGACTTGGACAAACACAAAGTAAACTCAAACTATGATACTTAAGGCCATAAACTAATCATTTTGAAGATCGATCGAAGACGCAACTCGTTTCTTTGGATGGGCGGCTAATCGTACATATATATATTTAATTTCCTGTTTTTCTATTCTTTTTATTTTTTCAAAGATGTTGTGGATGAATTGTGATTCGCTTTCGGTTGGGGTACAATTACACTAGAGAGCATCACTAGAGACAAAAGCACTTCGATTACAGCTGGGGAACAGTGAGTAACAGTAACCGGTTCTGTTAGTTAACAGTGCGCGTTAACAGAGTCTATTTGAGCGCCTCTTTCACACGCTGTTCCCACTCTGCGCGCCGCTGATGGATACCCTTGAACTCGCCCACTGTTGCCGAGCGCTCAATTGGCTTTGTGGGCGTGGCAGCTGCCTCAGTTGCTGCTGCTGCTGCTGCTGCTGATGTTGCTGTAGTTGCAGCTGCTGGTTTCAGTTGCAGCGAGTAGCGTTCGAGGTTCGACGGCTTAACGCTGTTGTTGTTCTTGTTGCTGTTGTTGCTGTTGTTGTGGACTTTGCTGGCCTTGATCGGTGGCAGATTGGCCAGTTTCTGTGTGGCAGGCTGCACGTTGTTGTTGTTGTTGAGATTTCGGAAATCAGCCACGGAGCTGCGATTGTTGGCGGTGGGCTGGACGTGTCCATGATTGTGGACATGGGATTGATGGTTCTTCGGCGGCTCAATGCTGGGCGTCAGTTTGTCCAGCTTTTCCTCGCTATTGGACTGGTTCTCCTTGTCGCTATCGACGCTCTGGCTGCCATTGCTGATCTTCTTGTGGGCAGCCTGGGCCAGGGCAACCACATCCTCATCCTTCACCTTGAGCGAGCGACGTGCAAACACCTTCATCAGCTCCGGCGTGGCGTCCTCATGGCCCGAAGCGTTGCCGCTTCCACTCCCACTCCCACTCCCACTTCCATTTCCATTGGCGCTGGCAAAGGATTTCTTGCGCAGCACCACCGAGTTTCCATTGTCGCCAGGTGTTGTTGGAGTGCTGGGCGCTTCGGGCTTGCGCTGCAGCTCCTCGCTGATGGACTTCTTGCGCTCGCTCCGCACCTCGGCCAGCCTGCGTTCCGTCTGCGACTTGTCCTCGTTGAGGAAGAGCCGCTTTCGCTCCTCCAGCGACAACCGATTGGCATTCGCCGACTCCCCCGGCCGCGGCCCGCTGCTCTTTGGTGTGCTCGGCGAGATCAGCTCGCTGCTGCCGCCATGGCTGCTGCTGTTGCTGCTGCTGCTCACGTAGCTGGAGCGCAGGCTGTTGGCGCTGACGGCCCGTTGCTGCTTGGGCAGGATCTCCGTTGGCTGGCTAATACTGTGCTGTGGCTGCTGCGAGGACGGACTTGTGGCACTTGCGGGCTTCGGGGAGCGCTCAACGATCTGAATCCCGGTCGCACTCTCGCCGCTGAGACGCCGCATGCTCAGATCGTCGCTGCTCTGGCTGCGCTCCGCCGGAGTGGAGGCGGGCTTCACGTTCTTGGCCAGCACCAGGTGATTCGTTTTGGCGTGGACGTGCGCCTGGTCAACGCGGTTCAGCTGAATCTTCATGAACTCCGGCCGATCCGAGCCAGGGAGGGACTGCGGCTCGGCCACGTTGTTCGAGTTGCGTCGACCGCTTTTGGCCGGAGTGCTCGGCGGGCTGTTGGAGAGCTTGGCGCTCTTGGCCAGTGGACTAGCGCTGGCTGCCTCCTTGCCGGGCGAACCGATCGCAATGGTCGTGGTCTGCTTCAGCTCAAGGACCTTCGGCCGCTGTGGCTGGGTCTGGGGCTGCTCCAGGGAGAGCTGCTCACCAACCGTGCCGGACTTACGCAGCAGACTAACCATGGGCGACTTGACGATCCGGTCGATGTTCTGCTCGATCTGGGATATCTGACAGTTGGCCGGACCCGGACTGGGCACCAGCAGCGTCGAGTTGCGCTGCGGCGAGACCTTGCTCTGCACTGGCAGCTTGCCCGTGGACTCGGCGCGCGCTTGGAGCAGCTTATTGTCGTTGATCTCAAAGCCCAGCGAGACGCACTTGGCCCCTGGGGACATGGGTGACATGGGCGAGCGGGGAGACTGCGGCGATTGTTGCTGCTTGTAGAAGGAAGGCGGCACGCGGAAGCTGATCGAGAGATCCGGCAGACTGGGCATGTTGCTGTGCATGGACGCGGACTCGGTGACCACGTCGCGCTCCTCCTGATAGTTGCGGAAGCTGCGCGACTTTTCGACGGTCTTGCGCTGCTTCTCCTCGTAGTACAGCGGCGAGGGTTCGTCCGTGCTGGTCTCCAGCGAGTTCGAGGAGTTCGAGTGCTGGCCCATCGAGTCGCTCGAACGCGACAGCTTCTGTTGGAACGCACTGAGGCCCACAATCCGGGGCTTCCGATCGAAGTGCCCGGACGTGGTGGCCTCCGCCTTCGACTGGGCCTGCTCGCGGACCAGCGCCGTCGACTGGAAGGTGTCGTTGCCGCGCGAGCTCTTCGACAGCAGATTGGTGACATCGCCCTCGGGCGAGCCGGCACCCAGTTCCTTGGGCAAATAACGCTGCCGGGCGGCCGGACCCGACTTGGGTTTCACGGGCGTAACCGGCTGCGGATGCACGCCGTAGTTGCTGACCATGGCGTTGAGGCCGTGCTTGCCCTCGTTGTGTATTTCGCGCTTGATGATCTGGCGCGTCTCCTGGATGTGCTGCTCGTGGGAGGTGGCGCTGCGCGAGATGTTCGGCAGGAGCAGCGGATCACGCGAGGCTGCTTCCACGCAGGACGTTGAGATCTGCAGCTTCTTGGCCAGATTTTGACTGGTGTCCACATCCTCGAATCCATCGTTGGCCCTGGCAATGCTGCGCTTCGAATTGCGTTGGATGAGGCGACGCAGGAAGCCGCGTTCGCTGGCATCCGTCGTGCCGTTGGTGGTGACATCATCGCCATCCGTCGAAGACTCGCCGAGGGTGTTGGTCGCCTTAAACGTGAGTGCTCGCAATCCGAACGCTTGAGTGGAGGTTGTCGTCCTTTCACTGCTGCTGCTGCTGCTGCTGCTGATGTTGGTTACCGTTGGGGTCTTCTGCTCGATCTTCTTAGAGTTGGTGGTGCTGGTGGTGCTGTTGGTGGTTGCTGCGGTCAAACTGCTGCCCGGCGGTAGCGAGCGCGTCTTCGTTTTCAGATCAGTTTCTGTAAACGGATGACATGAGTTGGATTTCAAGAAAAACCCTTGCCTAAAACTTACCCTTGACAGCTCTCAAGTGGGGATTCTGCGCCTGGATTTGGCCGATCTTTGTCAGCTCCTCGTTGGCCTCGGGTATCGAAGTCTGTGGAAAGGTCAAAAGGATTAAGAGTTGCCAGTTGCATTATGGAGAAGTGAGCTCACCTCCAGGGTTAATCGATGCTGCCGCGTGGGACCCTTCTTCTTAGCCGGCCTGATGGCCATTTTGTGTCTGGCCGCGGCGTGCGAGAGCCGCTGTCGCTCCAAGCCGACGGCGTCCACCTCGTCCTCGAGGTGGCTCCGCAATACGACCGAGCTGGTGTGCTCCGTGGAGCCGATCGACTTGCTCGAGTGCTGCCTATGGCTTTGGCTGTCCTCGCCATCGGTGCTGTTCACGCTCAACAGGCTCAGGGAGGACACCTCATGCTTTTGGGGCACGCCACGTGGCTGGTAGCCGGCAGCCTTCCGGCTTTGTCCGACGCCCGCATGGCGCTGTGGCGAGGCTGGGCTACGGGGCAGGCCCAGATCCTCATCCGAGGCGTCCGGCCTGTTGCGACGCTTTCGCAGCACATCTGTCAGCTCCGCCTGCAATTAGAAAATGCAATTCGAACTGGTTGAATAAAGAATTTTAAGAGGGTTTTTTTTTTGTTGTTAAGGATCAATCTTGGGTTTACCCAGCTCTTCCAGCGGAACACTAGGCGGGCGCGTAGGCAACTGCGACTCAAGCGACTTTCGCCACCAGATGATCCAGTTAGTTTCATTTTAAACGGATTTTGCTTAAAGTCAATCATTTCAACAGCCTCGACTCAAGGTCGAGGCCCCAAATGACCTCTGATCTGTTCAGATTTGAACACTGTATCTGTGTGTGTGTGTTATATTTGGAAGTGGAGCTCTACTTGAATATGGATCACAGCTGGGAACTCTTACCGAAAACGAAAGCTGAAATGGATTGCTTTGAATGTTGCGGGTGCCCGCACTTCCGGCTACCATTTTAGGTCTATTGATCAGATGGTCCCCAGACAAATCAAGTGCCAACGAAGCTTTTTTTCTCTCTCTCGGTAATTAACTTATAAGGGCTATTGTTGTTGTTGTTGTTGTGCTGTGCTGTGCACAAAACGAGGCAGACACGCGATCCGCTAGATTTCACTTTCTTCTGCCAGAGCGACAGACGGACGGAGACGATGTGAGCGCTTCCAAGTGCAATGTGCAACTGAAATATTGTGACGACGTGGTGCAGGGCAAGGCGGCCAGGCAGACAGACGGACAGGCAGCATATGCAGCACCCTCGACAGATGTGGCAACAACAACAACAACAATGCAACTATTGTGAAATGGTATCTCCGACTTTTTACCTAGTCAAACATAATTGGGCGCAGGGCAGGCAATGGGAATCTGTTTATTGTCGTCACTTGCATTAGCTCCGAGAGCATTTCAAGGGTACACAGAAAAAATATCATTCCGACCTGGAGCCAACAGCAAGTAAGGAATATCTATTTCTACAATCGACCTAAACAAATGCAAACACTCCTCATCCCTAGCTCTTTGCTCGATATATTTATATTTAAATTTCTACATCTGACGCTTCCTTATGGAGACTGCTTCCAGTTTAGTTTTTCCCGTTTCATTAATCAGCGTCTCTGGAGCATGAAGTGGGGAAGCAATCGATGCATATTCCTGACTTCAGCCGTCTATTTTTGGGAGTGAAATCCTAAGGACTTAATGCCAAAATGCCGCAGGTCAAAGACCTCAAGCATCCATTATGTGTATAAACAATTGTATAATTGTTACGCATTCTAAATTTCTAAATTGATGCGAGTTGAATGCCCCCATTTGACTAGCATGTAAATTAAGACCGATTTAAAAACGCTCTTAACTGCATCTAAATTTAGATTGTTGTGGGCAGGTACACGGAATGGAAAGTAACCCAGAACCCTTTGTAATCCGGCAAGGTACGCGGCTACCTGTCCAGGTTTTTTTTTTGTGGTTTCCACCCGCATCCAGCCGCATTTACAGCTGTTTGCCGCCAGTTGCGAATCGCTGGCTCGTCACATTCGATGATTTATTGGCACACTTGGTGAGTGGGCCAACTAGTTGCATGCCAGTTGCGCCGTCCGTCCACCTGTCCGCGATGATTGCAACAGCCTCCTCGACATCTGTTCCGCACCGGGACGGCTAAATGATTATGGCCTGTCTCTGCGTTTGGCGGCGCAACAGTTGGCAAGGTGCAAAGCAACATGCATTATTTTAGTCTCTTTAGTGCATTTTTGGATGCTAAACATTTGGATGCCGAAAATCAGTTTCCTGCAGCAGTAATTTAAATTTGTTCAGTTATGCAAATCGTATTACGAAAGCAGCAAACTGCATTTACTAAAGCAACATCTATAAAGTTGCTTTTTTATATTCTGATCAATCGCGTTTGATCCGATTCGGTTTGTGTAAAATTTTTAAATCCAATTGACAAAAAAAATATTTTGGACTAATTTGGCTTAGTTAAAAAACGTATTATTTAATGGAAACTTGAAACTCAGAATATATATTTAATAATTTATAATTTCGAATATAAATATAAATAATTTTCTTTGATCTACGAGATTAAACTGTAATCCGACTGCGATGTCGGTTATGCTCAACCTTAAAATATAATTTGAAACTAAGAATGAAATAAATATTTTTTTATTTCTTCAAAAGAAGTTCGACCAATCTAACTATTTATTTACAGATATGATTAAATCGACTTGGTTGACAAAGAATACATACTTTATGGGGTCGAGAATGCTTCCCTCTATCTATTACAAAAATGTGCCCAAAATATTTATATATAAAGAAGTAAGAGGTAATCAAAAAAATAAGTAAATTTGGAGAAAAGGTTGAACCAATATTTCAAAAATATTATTCAAACAAAGTTTACCAGACAAATCTCAAATGCTAGCCTTTTGTAATATAGAATTAATTCTGCAATGGAATATTTATTATATTTTTCTTGATATTGTTATCCAACATCTGTCTGATTAATGGACGCGGAAATTTGTAAGGTATGTAAATCAACTGTTTATGCAATGCGAGCTCACAAATCAGGAAGTCGAATCCATTCGAATATGGATATTTTTGTACGCATATTTGTGCTTTGAATGTGAGTCGAATTGACTGGTTGATTTTCTACGTCTGATTTGGACATTTGCTTTTTGGCAGTCCTACAGGCCATGCAGCCAGTTAGCCAACTAGTTTAGATCAAGTTCCTCGTCCCGTTCTCTCTTTCGGGCAAGCAATTAAAACAGAGCGTGTGAAATGACATCGCATGTTGTCCCTCAATCCCCCCGTTCCCCCTTTCCACATTGACAACTCTAAATGACGGTTTTGTTGATGTGTCTGCTCGCTCCTGAGCAACCTCGTTTGATGCCAATGCGTGTTAGCGTGTTACCAACGGAATGCCATTTTCTTGACCAGTGAAAATTGAATGTCTGCATTGTCGCTTAGTTTTCCCCATTATGGGAAGTCAACTAGATTTTTTCTCTTTCTATTAGTTTTATTATTTTACATTGTGAAGAGGGTCTGCCTGGGCTAAAATCCTCACAGATAATAATTATTTATATCATATTTAAAATATTTATATCTGCATATAACGGGTATGCAACTATATTCAAGTAATCGAACTTTTCCACAAGAAGAAATTCAAAATAAATTACAAATAATATAAAATAATATAATATAAATAATATATAATCCTCAAAGATATCAGATAATAGTTATTTATATCTGTTTTATTTTATTTTATTTTCAAGATTTAATATATCTATATCTGCCTATAAGTGGCCTGCGGCTATATTCAAGTAAACGCGCTTTTCCACAAAATGTGCGCAATAAATTACAAATTTAGTTGGTTTGGTTAACGGGACACAGTTCACACACACAGCACACAGAATATTGAACTTTTTTCACTTTTGCAATTTTCTATTTATTTAAATTGTTATTGATGGACTGCGAGAAGCGAGAAGCGTTGTCGACGTCGTTGGGACTGCAAGCAAACTGATTTAGCGGAAAACTTTGCAGGAGTTCAATAGCATAGAAACAGAAAGAAATGCGATTTATTTGCTAACCAGGTTGGCAAATAAGCCGCCGCCAGGCTGCACTGCTGGATGGGAGGGGGGGCGGTCAGGGTATCAGCTAACCGACAGTCAAGTGGAAAAAAGTGGAATAACAAGAAGCAGCAGCAGCAGCAACCGGCGGGCGAGTGCAGCACATAGACTCGGCCACTAACTCGTTTGGCCAGAAACCAACTGAAGAAGCATTAGAAACAGAGGCGAGGCGAGGCGAGATGGGCGGAAGCCACACATTGCCACGCGCTGCAGTTGAGCAGTTGGCCAGCCCCAAAGAGCCCAGAGGCAAAAGCATAACCAAGTTGTCCGGAGTAACAGTCCGATAGCTGGGCTGAAGCGTTAGTGCAACACAAACCACACAACGGGCCTCGTCTTCGGTTTCCAGTTGCGCAGTTGCGACGCGTGCGGCAGCTTCTGCTTGTCTTCTTCTTCTTTCACACCAACTGGCCGATTATGCAGCCAAAACTGGCGCGGACGTCGACACCAAAGCTACCAAAGCTGCCTCTACAACTGATCAGGTTAGGTAATAAAACTGTACACACAAAAAACTACACTTTCGATGGCAGGAAATTCGCATTCAATCAAAGAAAATCACATAAAATATAGTTTTTATTCTTACGAATTTTCACAATTTTAATGCAACAAGTCCGCAACCATATACCGAATGTATATAATATACAGAGGCTTTAGCTTTAGCGTACACAATCTAAAGTAACATTTTGTATTACAAAAATCAATATCAGCCACAAAGTATTTCTTGAATTTAAAGTATGCATTATTATTATCTTAACGCAATCGACAAATTTTATATTAAAATTTTTGAATCATTTTAGTTCATTTGGAGAAAGTTGAGACCTATCCTTATATGGGATCACTAGGGTATATATTCGAACATTTTTGACATGAATTTGGACCAAAAATTTGATGTATATATTGAAATGTAGAATTTATCTAGACACCGAACCATGAACAAAATGACATTCCTCATTAAAATCGGTTGAGTTTTGGCTTAGTTACAACTGAGGAAAGTTGGGACCTATCCTTATATGGGAACCCTAGGGTACGTATGAAAAATTTTGACATGAATTTGGACCAAAAAATTTATTTTAAACCTGAAATGTA
>SCDY01001217.1:0-34010 GCA_004143825.1 Drosophila micromelanica
TGCCGATTTGGTTTTCGTTCTCAATTTGACAAAAAATCAAGCTGCCTTGTGGCTTTTCGTTGTACTGCGTTACTCATCTTAGTGTTTATATTGTCTTTGCACACACACACACACACGCACACCTGGGCAGCCAAAAAATAAAATGAAATCAAATTTATGTTGTGTATATATATGTATATAGATTGTATATTGACTTTGGCGCTAAATAATGGCTAGCAATTTGTAGAGCCTACTTTTTGCTTGGCCCGCAGACAATGAAATATACTTGGGCAAACACATGCCCCAAATTGCTGCTGCACGTGTGTGTGCGTGTGTGGCCCTAAGCACCATCATCAGTTACAAGTGTGAACAATAAATTGTCATCAGCTTTTGAGACGCAGACTTTGCTTTTGCTTCTTCTTCAATTTATGGCGGATTTTCAATTTGTATGCCCCGCGACCAATTCACACGCTCAATTCAGACTTCAGGCAACATCACCAACCCACCCCCACCCTCTGTCCCTCAGTCACGGCGGCTCCACTTACGAAGCTGCCTGACGACGCACATGAGAATGCTTAACGAAAAAAAAAAAAAACACAAGTAAAGTTGCTCTAGTCGACTTTAAGATGCCCTACAAGTGGTTTTCGAACTGTATCACGTTTTAATAGCGATGATACTTATCGATCAAATTAGAGTTATTGAGAAATAATTAAAAATTGATTTTCCAGCTCTTTAAGCGTCTAATTCAGCTTGGCGAGCTCTGATTATCAATCTTATATAAACTTAATGCACTTTTATGCACTCATACCCTCTTTTTAACAACGTTTAATGGGTACAGGGTATTAAAAAAGCACACCTCCACCCGAAGGCGAAAAAAAACAGCATGTGAAGTTTTCCTTGCGTTTTCATTTTCATTTTGTTGTTGTTATTGTTTGCCTTGTCACTGACATTTATTGCGCACATTCGTTGCCATTGATTTTTTATGCGTTTTTGAAGTAGTTCAGTTGGCGACGCTCATAAGTAGGCAACGTTATTTTTTTCAATTTCTCTCTATATTATTCGATTTTCCCCAGATTCTTTTTTTTATTTCTCTTTCAGTAGAGACAGTGATTATCATGTGTGCGTGCGTGTGTGGCACACTTTTGGCACTAATGTTGTTGCTGTTGCGAAGTGTATTTTAATATGGTTTACTCTGTGCCGGAAACTTAATAAAGTTTGTTGTTGTTTGTTGTCAACGCAGAAACTTTCGACATTATTGGCGCGCAATGGCATATGAGATTTATGGCAACACTATGAATTTTGTTTGACTTTTGAGTGTCACTCGAAATTGCGTTTTTACTATATTGAAGTTCTTTCGACAAATTACTATATAGATAGACGATAGAAAACATTTCATTTGCAGAGCTTTCCAATACAATTCAATAATATTGTTTAAGAGTGCGAGCTCTAAGTAAATTTTACAAATGCCCTTGTATTTTTTTAATAATATTTTTTATACTTTTGTTTTTTGGCAATGTTTTATACTGTTTTATGGGAATCCTTATTATAATCAAAAATTTTCATACATACAGAACATGCGGTACAGGAAAGAGAAAGAGAAATGGATGCTTTATGTTGAAAAATACCCGCAAAAAACTTAGTCATGAATTTAATTTATGTAAAGAATTTGTCTCAAATTTCAATAACGAAAACATCAATATATGTATATAAAAGTTCATAGCTTGTTTAGTTCCCAAGGATCGTTTATCAAGCACTAAATTTTAAATTTAATTCAATATTTTTTCATTTTTTCGGGCCAGTGAAAGGAACATTCACTAGCCAACTGGCTACGTGCAGCTATTTTGAAGACATTTTGCAACTTATAAAATATCTAACAGCAACTTATTTTGAAGTCAACACTAAGATGCAATTTTGCTGATACAAAACACCATGTCAATGAACGCTGTGGATGCCATTAATCTTCGTGTTACATCGAGTTGCAGCTTAGGAGTTGCTGCTGTTGCTGATGCTGTTGCAGTTGCTGTTGCTGTTGTTGCTGTCATGTAGCGACACTTGCAAACAGCCCCCGGCTTAAGTTGCAGTTTTGTTGACTTGATGCGGCCAAGTGGAGCTCCAGTTTCGAGTGGCTGCCACACGTGATATTCGAGAAATTGTGCGCCTATCATAACCATCTCGAGCGCAGTCTATTTGCGTAGGTTTTTTAACGCCTTGAGCTATTTGCTTGGCCACAACAATTTTCTATGAACCCGAGTCTGAAGTATACATTATAACGGGCATTCGCCGTTTGGCCACTGGCTAAAACTGTGTGCTGTTTTGTATGCTGACCCACAACCCGACAATCTGGCGACTCTCCATACATAAGTAAACACATTGGCGAACCGTCGAAAGCCTTCGGGGGCCTAGCTTATGTTCCCACAGACGGCATCTGAAAACAAGCCAGAGACTCCTTTTGATATGCAAAATAAAATTGTGCACAACGATTTTAATAAATATTCCCCACACACCGACAAGTGACGAAGCGAGGACACGACACCGACAACAACAACAACAACGACGACGACAACAACAACAACAAGGACGACAACAACGACTCAGACGTCGTCGAAGTTGAGGATGAGCAGCTTATTGAATTTTTCAAAAGCCTTTCTCTGCCTTGCAGCAGCTACCTTTGAGCGTCTGGTGTCGTCGGTGTATCGTTCAGGCTTAAATGCTTTAAGCCAAATGCTTTTAAAGTGCTTAAGTTTTCATGAATATATCATAAGTAAATTGCATGTTGCATGCTGATTGCATATATAAATATAAATATGTGCTTGTGATATATTTTTAATATCCATTGCAAATAGTTTTAGATTGGCGCAATGCTTAATAATCCCTAAATATTGTATTGTCAAACAAAGCTTATAATTTTCTTTGAGAAAATATATTTGATGCAATATGATAATAATAAGTCTTCTTAAGTCTTCCTAACATTACATTAAATGCAAGTGACCCAAATTACGTTCCAATTTAAAGTAAAGCTTTAATATCTCTGTCTTTCAAGAAGTATATTTAAATGGTTTCTGAAAATATTTTCAGCCTCTGCCGAAGATGCTTTTTGTTAAGGCATCTTTTGTTTATTTAATGCCAAGGGTTGCCCACGGTGGGCGACAGACAATAAAAATGAACCTAAAAATAGCTTTTGTAAATTGATAAATTTTTGATAACTGGTATTTTGTCTCTTTCCTTTGCATTTCCTTTTATCCTATTATTTCATTTAAAATCTATAAAAATATTTGTTTTCTATTACATTTTTGAGGGGTAGAAAATAAATAAAACTGCAGATGCTGCCAAATATAATGCTTTTATCCGCTTACTGACTCACACTCGTGGTAAGCCGGCTTTATTTTTGTCACATTACATCAATTGTAGTGCAATAACAATCAATTTTGCGCCCTATTGCCGAATTGATACTCAACTGTGACAACAAATCAGCTGCAAATCGTTAAAGAAGCTTAATATTCACACCTAACCAGCTAATCATATTCGAATCCTTGCTCTTCTGTGGGAAGGCAACCAAAACAATATACTGCCAAGGTCAATCAGCGACGCACTGAAAAAAAAACCACTTGACTTTTATTCGGATTTTATTTGCATTTGATGAACCCTTCTGAAAAAAAATCTATGTTTTCTTATGCGCACCACTGCAGTTAAGTTTATGATAAATAACTTGTGAAGCAAAAGCCGCATGAGAAAATTGCGCAGAGGGGCAGAAATTTTATTGGCGCATCAGCCACCAAAAATAAATAAAAAACAAAAAACCATGAAAAACAAACAAAAAACATATATAATAAAAAAAAAACACAAACAGCCAAAGTCAAAAGGAAACCATAAACCGCAGCAAGCGGGCAGCTAACCAGCCAACCGGCTAACCAAACCAACCAGTCATTAAGCTTGCCCCGCTGCTCTCCATATCTGAAACCTGCAACCTCTCTCAACCACAATCTCCACTTTGCCACGTAATCATCAACAGCAACAAGAACAAGAACAACGAAAAAAAAGTCGATCGTTAAATCAAAAAGGCGCATTCGAGTGCCTGCAACATCATTAGTTGCAGTTCATACACACTCAAGCGCAAGTTATGGCGCAGATAGCTACCCTTAACCAATCCCCCTGGGTCCACCACAACACAAGCATTGCCCACAGCCTCCCCCATTCCAGTTGCTCTCACGCGCACTTTTTGTGTGAGGTGTCCAAATTAAATTTGCATCAGTTGCTCGACGAGCATCTAAATGATGCCAAAAAATATGGGAGTGCGCGCATGTGTGCAAGTGTGAAACTGTGTGTGTGTTTGTGAGTCTGCAGCGTAAAGCCAAACAACAACAACAAGTGCAATACTCACTTTGGCGCTTTTGCATGTTGCTTTTTTTTTTGGTGTGTAGTTAACTTTTTGTATACCCTGTACACACCAATTTTTAGAAAAGGTTTTTTAGTACTTTTTAAAATGTAGTAGGACGGTGTAGAAATTTGCAGTAGCTTTTTTTCATCAAATTTCTTTACAAGGCTGTTTATCCGCACGGTAAATATTTGACATCAAAAAAAATTGCAGTCTTATGATAATTTCTCATAATATTCACATTTACTTAACATTGAATTCTTAAAAAGATTTGGCAATTCTTGACTTTGAAATGCTTGTTACCAAACACTAGGCAGTTAATCTTCATGGTAAATATTTGACATTAAGAAATCATTGCTGTCGTGACAAAAAACATTTTCGTGTCAAATTAAAATACATGGATTTATTTTCGCTTGATATTTTGTCTTTTTCATTTCGATAGGAAGAGTAATAGGTATCTTTTAGTACTCTACATCGAAAGGTAGTTTTAAAATGCTCCGCACTCTTGCTAGCGGATATGTGAATGTGTCTGTCTGTGGCGGTTTCCTCCCTCGCCGTTTTCCGTGTGTGTTGGCACTTAAATAATTTAGATTTTTGTGTCTAACATGCACAAGTGCCGCAACGGCCTAAAAGATTCAAGTGCAGCAGCAGCTGCCAAACTGAGTGACCCAGTTAGATAGTTGGGGCGTGATACGGCGGGACAAGGGGCCAGACGGCGCTATGGAGTGAGAAGCTGGTGGTAGCAACGAGCTAAATTGAGGAGCACCCGCGTACGCTGAATTATAAGTGTCGGCAACCTGTGACTGCGACCAACTGTCACGCTGTCAGACTGTGACTCTCAGGTCTGACATTATGCGCTCATTAAAATGTCAAATAAATTCAAATGCAAAAATATGCATTTTACTTGGGAATGCCAAAGGATGTTCGTGCGACAGCGACACATCTAACAAGTGTTGCACTTGAAAAAGGATAATGCATACACGGATATTCCAGTCACAGGAATTTGTGTGCGGTCGGGCGAGCTGAATGTGTGCACATTATGTTTGTGCATACACGTGTCTGTTTGTGTGAAGTGTGAACTTTGAACTTTTGTAAACGGTCAATGAAAGCCGAGTATTATTTCAACACATTGAATAAATTAATTTTTTTTTGTCAAATTGGAATGTAAATTATGAAAATGACACGTGTAGATATATAAATACAGATATCATTTTTAATGTTTGCTTTTATTATTAATAAAAAAACACGTTTTGTCATGATTTTTTTTCAACTTTTTGACTGCTTGTCTTTTTTTTTCAATGTGGGAAAATTGGATACAAATTACAATTATTTGATAAAAGTTTTGTTGTGGATTGACATCAAAAATCGTTAAAAGCGTAAATCCTATTTTATTTTCATAATCTTTGTAAGCTTTAAAATATTGTATATAATTGTAGTCTCAATAACCAGAATTGCTAGCGAAAAAAATTGTATTCGTTTGCTTTTACAAAAAATAAACGTTTATTATATATATCACAATTACTGGATGCTGAAAAATCATTAAATTAGTTAAAGTTTTTCCCTTTATTGTAGAAGTAAAAATATAATTTGCAAATACAATTGGAATAATAAACAAGAATATTATATAACGATTTGTTTGATTAACAATTCTATTTTTGAAGTTGCAATAAAGTTTAATATGTTTTAATATTCAAGATTAATAATAATAATTATAAAATAAAAACACATTAAAGAAATATTTTATAGTTCTCTTAATTGTATAAAATCCTTCGAAACAGGCCTGTTAATATTAAATAGGAAGTGCGAATAAGCTTCAGGTGTTAAATTTTGGATATATCATTCGACTTTAAAATCAGTTGGAAACAAAAGAAAAGTAACTGTTCGTTTTTCGCTTGACACGTTCTCTATTGCGCTCATTAACTGTCATTTCAGAGTTGTCAAATTTTTTATCACTCTGGGCAAATGCGTGAAAGGAATGCGAAGAGCCATCGCCACAGCGGCCGCTGACTTGGCTTATGTGCACTTCCGGCCACAAGCGGCCATTAAAAGTGCTCATTTATTTTAATTAAAAACAATTTCGGTTCTTTTGCAAAAGTGGAAGACAGCAAAGCACAGGAAATCATTCGATTGTTTGGCCTAAAATGCTTTTTATAATTAATATAACGAGCATTTTCCGTACGTCATTTTAAGCCAAGGCAACTGCTGCATTTTATTGGCCAATTCTCTTAAAGTCATAAGCCGCACTTGATGTATGTGAAAGCATTTTTAAAGTACGCATACACACGCACACACAGACACACAGACAAGCTTATACACTTCAGTTATTTGACTTTTCTCACATGTGCTCAAGTGATGATAGAGTCCACATCTTGTTTCTGTGCACTGAGTGGCATTTAATTAATTTGCTCTTGAATGGGCTTGAATTGGTATAGCTCTTTTGTTTGGGTCCCAGTGTATTTTCTCGTTAGCTTTAAGTGGTTTCTCTCTGTGTTCCACATGCGTTCGTCTAAGCTGTAAATGAAGCCTTTGTCTTCCAACGATAACCGACGGTAGCTCTGACGGCAATTCAATCAAGAATTGCAGCATTTGCTTATTCAATTCTTGCTTATCGATTTCAGCTTCTCTTCAGTTTTTCCCACATTTTTTCAACTCTCTCGGTTTCTCTTTGTTTGCAGCTGCCAGCCTCATAGACAACGACTTGTTGCCCTCGATTGCGGCCGTGGACGATGTTTACATCGCCTCTTTGGTCCATGGCCACAACCACAATGGAAACAGCAACACCAATGGCAACCACCACTTGCACCACAACAATGTGGCGCAGTTTGACAATGCATTGGACGACCAGCTGGTGGATGAGCAAGTGGATGAGACAACTTATCCGCCGCCGGTCTTTGACTTTGGCATGCCCAGGAATATAACGGCCCGCACAGGACACACGGCAGCCATCAATTGCCGCGTAGAGAATTTACGCGATAAATCGGTGAGTCAAGTGGCCACTTTAGTTGGCCCCTCGCTTATTGTGGTGCCGTTGTGGCCGCTTATCTTAAAATTCTTTTCCTTTAGATTTATTTTTATGCACTTTTAACTATCGCTCAGGCAAATATTGACCTTGCCTGCTGCGACTAGTCAAGCTGAAAATCAACTTACCGTCAAAGTTTTCTTTTTCGCTTTTTTTTTGTATTTTTCTTCTCATTTTGTTTTTTTTTTTTTTGCCAGTTTGTTCAGCTACTCGTATCGTTTTCCGGTTCCGCTTTCATTGTGCTCACCATCATCTCTCATCTGCTCTTTTGGTCATTTTCTTAGTTGAATGACAGAGTTTCGGCGACGTGGTCCTTTGGCACCCTGTTTTTATCCCTCCCTTTCCTGTTTACTGCGGCTTTGTCAGTACATTGGCATTCACCACCCTGGAAAAAAGTTTAGTTTATGGTTTTGCATTGTGTTTCATCTTTTTTGCTTCAAATTTTCGTTTTATTATTATTGTTTTTTTTGCTGCCAGCGATCCTTTGCTTTATTTTTAATTTTGTTTTGTGTATCTATTGATTGCTTCAACATCATCAACTTTAAAGTTTATTGCTCTGTGTTTTTCGGTTTCCTTTCATCACTGTTCACATTTCCTTTATTTTCAGTTTTTTGTTGTAACTTTGACAGGTCGCTCTTCAGTTAAGATTTTCTGCAATTGCCGTGAAAAGTGGAAATACTTTTGCTGTGAATAGAAATGAATGCCAATCAATTCCAATCATTCCTTCAAATGAATTTCCCCCTCTTAATTCACAGAAAAAAAAAACACTTTTTTTTGAGTATTTAAATTAAAAGAAAGCATGCCGACTACTGAACACTCTTTCAAACATTAGGCACTCTTCTTTTTCAAAAATTCTCTTTTTGACGAATGGTGTTGTAGGTTGATCAAACTTTTTTTTCTGATAAGTTACAAAATATATGAGTAAATTTTAGAGGGTATTATAACTTTAGATAATCAGATAATCCGGTGTTTAAATTTCATAAAAACAGACACTTTATTTAAAAACAGTTTTTTAAACTGTGAGCGACAGCTGAATGTAAATAAAAACTTGCACATAAATTGTTTATACATAGCTATAAAGCGTAAAATACTGTTTTCGAGTTAAAAATACTTTAAAAATATGTTAGCAATGTTTAACAAAAACTAGTCATAAATAAACATTTGGATATTTTGTCTTTAAAAGGCTTCGAAACTATTGCAGACATTTCTTCTACAACATTTCACCTACTTTATCCAGTTAGTTTCTTAGAGAGCTCTGCATCATTAATGTGAACCAGTTGCAAGGTCAGTTTGTAGAAAGTTTTCAGCTTAACCTCAATGAATTTTTGGCATCTGTTTTGCTACCTTTCCTTTCCACAATTTTTCACTTTGTCTGAGCCGTGTCCGAGAGAGCCGTCTCTAAATCTATCATTGCGAGTGCTGCTACTTTGCATAGCTTTACCTTTGCGCTGCGACTCTTTTCACCGTGCTGCAAATCCAGTTGCCCCACAACTGATGCAAAGACCCATCACAGTAGTCTGGCGGCGGCAGCGCAGAAAGAGGTTCTCATCATCATCCATTCCCATACAGAGCGAGATTTAGTGGCACCTTTCTTTCTAGGTGGCCTTTATTTTTCTTTTTTTTTTAGGCGGGTGAGATGAGCTGAGGAAGGTGGGAGGCTTGCGTTTCCTTTTGCCACTTTGACACTTTTAGTTTCGGCTTCAGTTTGTCTTGTGTTATTTTTATATTTCTTTTTTCTGTTTTTTCTGTTTTTTTGGTCTGTTCTTTCTCTTCTACTCTCTTTGGAGCAACGAAAAAGTTTTGGTTGCCTGGGGCAGGCTGGCAGATTACTTTTCGGCTGCTTTTGGGGCTATAGCCACCGTTTTTCGAAGGCTTTGGCAACTTTAAGCCGCTGACATTTTGGGCACGCACTTCATCGCCGCCATTCGTCCTGCTGCCAGTGTCCTGGATTTCGCTGCAGGTCTCTCGCAAATCGCTTTGTCTGCCGCTGCTGCTGTATTTGCAAAACTTTTTAGTTTGTCTTTTTCATTTCTCTTTTCTTTTTTTTTTCTTTTGGTAGGTAGAGCGTTTAGTTCATTTTGTCGTTTGGTTTATTAAATTTTCTATCTTTATTTCGGCCAGGTCCCTTTCGCTGGGACAAAGCAATTTTAAAAATTGACTTAAGCGCTCATTGTCCTTTATCCTGTGTTACTAAATGTTTGTTTGCCTGCGTATGTGTGCGTGGGTGTTCTTTCCTCTATTTGCAGGTATCTTGGATAAGGAAACGCGATTTGCACATTCTGACTGCAGGCATTTTGACCTACACTTCTGATGAGCGCTTCAAGGTGCGTATACGTAATCTACTTATTGCCCTATCTTACTCTGTCACTCCATGCCTCTGTCACCATCTCCCACTCTATCTCCCTCTCTATCTCTAGTTTTGTCTTTGTCTATTAAATGGCCATGGGGCCTGTTGGCCATTTGTAAGCCAAGTCAGCTTAATTGCGTATGCATTTCGGTAGTAGTGACCTGTCAAGTTGTATGCATTGATTAAATTTGCCCAAGGACACCACCCATAGATCCAGTCCCAGTCCCAGACCCAGACCCAGACTCAGCTTCTGGCTCGTCTCTTGTTGCGTTACCAATTTATCTATACATTTTGCTTGCAGGTTGTACGCACCGCCGACTCGAAGGATTGGACATTGCATGTGAAATATGCGCAGCCACGTGACAGCGGCATCTACGAGTGCCAGGTGAACACGGAGCCAAAGATTTCCATGGCATTTCGCTTGAATGTCATAGGTGAGTTAACCCTAGCCCAGCACCCCCCAAAAACTCGTACATTACGTTATAAAAAACCCGTCGAGTTCTTATGCAATTGTCAACGAGTTTGTCGTCGTTGTCTATTCGCACGACTGACATTTCGTAACTTTCCGGGGGGAGAGTCCCTTAAATTGCCCACAAACTTTGTTAGCTGCATACGAAGTTTTCCTAAGTCATGCCTCATGTTGCGACATCAGTTTACAGTGCAACGTGTTGTACCATAAGCCAATATCTACATCTGTATATATACATATATATATATGTATATCCTGAAAGCATTTTTATGAGCTAACCATAAAAATGTATGCATTAAATTTAAAGAGACCTTCAGACAAATGCATTATTATATTGATACAAAAAAATGAGGTACACGTACATATATGCTCATAAATATTCCTAAAGATTTTAATTTGTTTGCTGAGTAGATATTAAAATTCTCATATTTTTATTAAAGAAATTGCTTATATTCATATGGTAAGCAATTTTGTAAAAATTTATGTTACGAAGATGAACAAATTTGAAATCAATATTAATACAGCACATTACATTCAAATAAATTCTAATCCACTTACAATTAAGTTATGTTTTATGATAAAAGGGAGCAAGGAAATTCGTTTAATGTATGTCTTTGGAAATCAAAATTACAAATCTTAAAATGGAATATATCTAAACTTTTGTAAATTTTGGCAAGATTCATTACAAAAAATTTACTCTTTCAGAATCAGTTTTAAATTAACACTTTATAATATTATGTGTTTAAATAATGCCATTCATAGAGGGAGAAAGAATTTGTTTTAAAAAAAATAACAAAAACATTAGGCATTGGAAAAATTTTGTTAGTTCTTTGTTGGGTGATTTCATTCACATGTCTTATTTTTTGTAATTTTTCGAATGTGTAGTAGTTGTTTAATGTGTAAACAATATTATTTTGGGCTAACTATATTGATTGCAATGCGTTGAGCACTTGGCAATTTAGAGAATAGACCATCAGTCTTTCAGTAATCAGATAAGCTGGCAAGTTAATGTGGGTCGACGCATTTTAGTGGCTAGATCTAGTGCACTATATATATATATATATATATATATATATATATATATATATATATACACAAATTTATATAGCAACAACAATCTGTTGTTTTTCCAACTGTGTTTTTCCTAACTGTGTTTTTCCTAACTCTTCTACACGTTTTGCATGCAAACGCAATTTGCATTTAAATTCAATACTAAATTCATATGGTAGCTGTAATACACACCAGCCAACAGAGAAGAGAGCGTGGCCCCGAGGGCTGCTGTGTGTGTGTGTGTGTGTATGTTTGTGTGTGCGTGGGGAATCCTTTGAGGTGTTTTTTGCACGTTTACACTGCGCTCTCATCCTATTGTTTTGCCATTTTACAAGTTTTCTACAATGGATTTCCGTTGCGTCTTAACTTCAAGGCGTTGCCTCCTGTGTGTGCTTAAGCTCAGTGTGTGCGTGTGTGTGTGTGTATGTGTGCTTGTTTGTAATAAATTGTTACACAATAGCATGCACGTTCATGTTTCATTCATGCACATAAAATTGATTTCAAACTTTTTTTTTTGCGCTTAGCCAACTTTTGGTCCAACGCTTGTCATCATGTGTGAAGGCAAAGTTTTACTTATTTATTTATTTTGATTATATTTTTCTCTCGTTTTTGGTAGAGAAAGTTAATTGAAATTATTGAATAGTTTGCTGCTCAGTTTTGTAACTGAATGCCAGCACGTTTCAGGTTGTTTGTTCGCTGTGATTGGTTTAGTTTCCTTTTGTTTTGAATCAAATCGATTCAATGCGAGCCACTTGTGTATTCCCTTATGTGCATTGAATCGTTTACTTGACCACTTTTTGTCCACTTGGGAGTGATTCATATGATTCAATTAGCTAAAAATGTTGAGTTTGAAAGCATTGAATTCGTGTGTGAAATTTAGTGCACATGTCCTCACAAACTGGATAGCAACAGAAAGAGAAACAACAACAGCTGTCATCATCTAGGGATTTGCAACTACAAATTGGCTGCCGGGAACCACCTGACTCTATTTATAACAAACTCAGGCAAAATGGTGCAAATCTCATCAACAGCTATAAACTCAAATCAACGCTGTCGCTTCCTGTTGCCCCATTGCATCCGTTGCACTTGCAAACTCCACAATAATTTACGAAAAAAAAATAATAAAAATTCCAACCCAACAACCTCTTTTACCTTATACTACTACGTCCTGTACAGGGTCTTACGCCGGCGACGGAAAGTCGCCGCCAATGCCAAGAAGAAAAATTTATGCAAATGATTTGAAAAAATGCTCAGCGCAGATTTTTTTCGTTGGCTTCTGCAGTTGGCGGCGTGATAAAATATTCCGTCACCGGTTTTACGCACCCAAACATGAACAGGAAGATTTCTCACTCTCGAGAACCAACAAAATTCTTGTTGAGCGCATGCACAAACAAATTATATTTTACATTCACAAAAGAAAAACGTTCGCTATAAATTTGGCGACAAAGTCACAATGTATTTTTTTTTTACTAGTATAAGTCTTTAAATCTAACAGTGCTTAGAGCTGAATTGTTTAGGATTTGCAATTAAAACCAGTTTAATTTGTGCGGGGTTTCTGGGGCAAACATCTTCTGGATATGTATTTCAGAAGCTACATACAAATTTATTGTAAAATATATATTAACTTTTAAAATATTTTTTGCTTCATTAAATTTCTAACAATTAGCTTGTCGAAAACTCTTTGTTATTTTTACTCGGCAAAAGTTATTTTAAGCTTGTATTTAAATGATTTTTCGCATGTTTAACTTTGCCAGATCATTATTTGGGTCAGTTTCTGTTTGAATATCAATACAATTTTAGTTTCAAGTATCCCATGCTAAAATCTGGCCCATAAAGAGAAACTCTCGAAGCTCTCAACATTCAGGTGGCCATTATGTGAAGAGTCAATTTCGGGGAATTGTGTGTGTCTGGCTTTTGTGTTATCAATAGCTGTCCATAACAGGCACATAATCATAATAAAAAAAAAAACAACTGAGAGAGCATTAAGACGGTGTGGCGCGACTAGCACATACCCTGTATGAAAATCTAAACTTTTAATACAGAAAATATGATCCGAACAAATTCAGCTCGTCGTAAATGTTTAAAGATTTCCTGTCTCATAATGCTACCTCATTTCACACAGAGTTCCCACAGGGTATACAGAACACAAAAACTAAATGAAATGGCAAAACTAACACATAAAAATTTGTAACCACAAAGCCTAAAATATTTGGCTGGGCCTTGTTTTTGGGGTTGTGTTTTGACTGTTGTGGGCAAAGGAGGGTGTTGTGGTGGAGGGGGCGTTTCATTGACCCATTGTTTGTGTGGGCGTGGCAGGGCCAATGAAGCCGTTGCCTGGCACAATTCTTGTTGCTGTCGCGCATTTTACACACATTTTAAGTGTTGTTCACCAGTTGTTATTGTCCTGGGGGCAACACACACACTAAGGAGAAGGCGGGTAGGCGGGGGAGGGGGGTTGGGTTAGTTCCAAGGGCAGACCCATGTGTGAGCATCATGAACGGAACCATTATGTTCATAGCATTGCGTTGATGGCTGTTGCCTCGCTGCGTGGCTTTCTAATATTGGCCATGATTTTGGGGGCGAGATAAGTTAGTTGTTTTTGTTGCTGTTGTTGTTGCTGCTGCCAGTTGGCAGTTGGCAGTTGGCAGTTACCAGCTGCCGCAGACAGAGACAAATGCGCGGCATAAACGCGTCTACTCGACCCGTCAACCCGTCGACCCGTCGACCCGTTGCCACTCATAGGCACTGCAAATTGGTTTAATGTTTTTTCGTGCGTCCACCGACAGTTTGGCCAACAGCAGCCAGTCAACAAAGTCAAATGTTGACGTTGTTAATGATGTGCGGAGAGAGTTGAAACTGAGACTGGCAGTAGCACTAACCAACAGCCACTAGCCAGTAAAGCCGATTTTAGTGCACAGTAAACATAAACAACAAAACAGGCGATGTTACTCTATAGGTTAGGTTAGTTAACTTGATAATAGCTTAGCGCCCCAGCTGAGCCCAGCCCATTGACGTCAATTGCCAGCGGGCCGAACTTGGATAGTAATCAATATGTTGATGCAAATGCTCATTATCTTGTTGTTGTGAATATTACAATAATGTTAAGATATGTTAAGAGGATTTGGGAACCTCTTTACAGTCTGACTTTGTACGAAGACAATAAATAACTGATGCAAAAACAATTGTTGATTATATTCCTCTTTCACAAATTAATATTTCGAATAATATATTTATGTAATAATACTTCATTTTAAATAAATATTACCCATATATGCAAAGTAAATTGTATGTATATATCAACTGTGATCTATTGTTCCTTACCCGGAATGTAAAACTTAATTAAGTTCCCACAGAAAGCCAGTCTAATTTAAATAAGCACCAATTTGAGTAATTTATAAAATAGGAAACTTAAGTATTTTTCTGTATATTTTACTTGTGTTCTCCTGAATTGCAAATCACATTTCAGTGAAATTGTAGCTTTCCGATAGCAATCGATACTTCGCCTAAAACTATGCCACAGAATGTGCAAAATTTAACTGAAATCTCGCACCGATTGCCAGCTACAATTTTAAAGGAATTTTGTGCGTTCGCATAGCGTCACGTAACTGGGTGGGCTTAAACCTGTTCAGGCTGCTTATTAACAGGTCGCAAACGTTGCCAGACTCTGGAGGGGGGAGAGGGGGTGAGAGATGCTGGTGCATCTTTGATTCATCGCGTGTAATTGTGGATGATCTGTTGAATTGTCGCCATACCAATGAAATGTGCTTTGTTGCCTGGGGTTAGCCACATGCTTAACGGTCCTTATCATGCTGGGGGTATGTGATGGGGTGGGGGGTTGGGTGGTGGCGAGTGCCTTCAAGTGCTATTAATCAATTTTGCGCACGTTCCATTTGCCATTGCAGTGACGCCGCCAGATGCCAAAGCGATTATAGCCGGTCCATCGGATTTGTACGTCAAAGTGGGCAGCGTCATAACGCTTACATGCCACGTAAAGCAGCCGGCTACAGCGGCTCAGGATATTGGGCCAATTTACTGGTATCGCGGCCCCTACATTCTAACGCCCTTTGTGGCGCATCCGAATGATGCAGCCATCGATTTGCAGCGCATCTCCATGGAATCAACACTTGCCGAGAAATTGCAAAGCAGGTAAGCAACATCATCATCCTCAAATTCCGTCTCTGCACATTAAACTGTGCATCATAATGATCAAGTATCTAACTGTAGGAATTTACACGCTGGAATAAGCTCACTTTGTGTGGGTGTGCTTGGGTGTGTGTGTGGGTGTGAATGTGTGTTTAGGTGTAGCTGCTTGTTGGTTTCCAGCTCAATAGCTGACTCTGGCGTTTTGCACTTTGATCAATGAAGTTGAATTCATGTGGCAACTGATTGGGCCAACGTCAAGTGTTGCAGCTGGCCATGTTGCACGATTGCTTAAAGCTACATTTTTTTTTCCATTTTCTTGCTTTAATGTTGCAGATTGCGGATTGCCAATGCACAGCTGCTGGATACGGGCAACTATACGTGCATGCCGACGACAGCTGAGGCGGCCAGCGTTGTGGTCAATGTCATTAACGGTAAGTGGTATGCCCGCCAGCAGCAGTAGCAGCAGCAGCAGCAGCGGTAGCTTTTCATCTTTTTTTCTGTTGTTTGTTTTTTTTTTGTAATTTGTCAGACGAAAGCCCAGCGGCGATGCAGAAAAGCGGCGGCAATGGCAGCCGTCTACGGAGCAGCGTCAACTTTAACCTCGCCCTGGCACTGGCAGTCAGCGCCGTGGTGCGATGGCTGCGCTGGCTACTTGGTGCCGCCAGCGTATCCTTAGTGCATATCAATTATGATGTCAGGCAGTCAATAAGCAGCTTCAGGCAGCAGCGACAGCAGCAGCATCAGCAGCAGCCACCAGTGACGTCATGATAATTAAGTGAAAAACAACACACACACACAGACACACACCAGAACCTTTGTAAATAATTATATTGATAGTTAAAGGATAATTTTAACTGTGAGCAACGGTTGCAGTAAAATGTCATAAAAATTAGTGTTAAATTTATGCATAGCGTAAAAATTATATAAATATTATGTATCAATAACTAAAAAGAGAAAAACGACGATACCTAATAAGCACAAAAAGAAAAAAAAAAAAACACATACACTACAAGAAAAACTGGATAAAAAATTTAAAAATAATGCTGCTAATGAATTAATTATAAATGTAATTGCAAAGTGTAAAATTACTGGTTCGCATTAATTGATGTATTCAATTTAATTTAACACTTTCCCTTGCACCATGCTACCTAAAAAACCAAAACAAAAAAAGAGAAATAAATAAATAAAATCACAAACGCGATAAACATAATTAACTAATAGCCATAATGAAAATACATAAATAAATAAAATTATTAATTTTGATGTGTAAATACAATTTATTTACTTTACAACAGTTTTCGTCAACTCAATTAAATATTTGATGGACATTTCTCATTTGCAAAGAAACAAAATATAAACCATAAGATAGTCAGCAAAACAACAATTTAAACTAATACAAATTAAACTCTCGTAAATGTCAGCAAAACTATCCATAAAAGCAAACTATATAATTGTAATATAAGCTAAAGTAAACATTTATAACAAAAATGAAATGAAAAACTATGAGGACAACTAACTGCACACACATTGACACATTGAAACGTTTATAGTTTTTCATATTTGCGTTCTCAAAACTTTTGCAAAGCATAACAAATTGGAACAAAATGTAACTCGAGTCATTTAGACACTATAAGAATCAGTTCTCTATGGTAACGAGAACTACAATAAATTAATTTGATTAAAGAAATTATAAAACAAACAAAGTAAGCCATTGTTTTTTTTTTTAAATTTGCAAGCTTTAAGTTGAGGGGACAGACAAATAAAACACTGCAATGCATTGAAGGCGAAGGGGAGTTAAACAAATAGAGCAGAAAAAACCAATTTGCATCGAATAATCTTTATAAACAACAATATTTGTTTTCAGAGTACGAACGGTTACATACAGTTGTATTTTTTAAAGTTATAATTATGTTAACGAAATACAAACTGTTGCATAGTAAGAAATCTGGAGTTAAATATTACAAATAATATGTGGGTATACAAGCAAATTTGTTTTTTCCCCTTTCATAAAAAATTGGTATATATATTTTATATAGTTTTACGATAAACAAACTTTAAATATGTTTATCTGCTTGTTCGCTTAGTTGTAGCAGCCATGCTAACTTTTTGATTTGTCGAGTTGCTTTTCTATTTGATAAAAGTGATTGTCGTATTTCCGGAACATCAATCTCTTGTCCAGATAAGCTTCACGGTAGCCGTGAAACGTCTTCTGAAGCACGAATTTGCTGCACAATGTGTGTGCGCAACTGTTGCAATTCTTTTGTGTTCTGAATCTGAGGCAACATCTCCACGCATATCTTTGTAAGGCAGCCCGCATAGCGTTGAGTTCGGTAAGAGTCGTGGCTAGAATGCAATATGATGCCAAGGTTATTGCATTTCAGGACTGAAGCTGTCGAGTCTGCAGTAAATGGAGGCGGATATGTTGGCCACGTATGTGTTAGGTAAGTGGAATTGGATTGCACGATTAAACGCCGACGAAAAAAGGTGCTACAAAAAAAAAGGTGCTACACCAAATACACCATTAAAACAATTATACAACTTTTATGCAAACTAATTGCTTTTGACTTTTTAAATAGTTGTATTTTTTTTTGTATACAAAAAAATTTGCTTTTTGCGTATTCTCGAAGTTATGCACGCGCTATTTTAATTAAATTTCGTTGCCTGTTTTCATTAATAAACCCGCTGTAATTTGTAATTATTGCAGCCTAACGGAGTGATGTAGGATTAAGGCCATTGTTGTGTTTTTGTTCGGACATTAAATCTATAAATTGTTAATATTAACTGCAACAACAACTAATTTAATTCCATTTCACTTTGCTGCCAAACGTTAGAGTTAAAGTTGCTGCCCGAACATCGAGTGAACGCGCGTAAGCGAAATCGTTTCAAATTAAGCGCTTCAGATAAACCCAACGACTAGTCATTAATTCGCATAGCCATGGCCTGGGCAAAGGCGCACAGCGTGTATACGTAATATGTGTGCAGGGTGTTGTTTGGCCTTAAGGGATTGCAAGGCGCAAAGTGCTCGCTCGGCCGGACCCCAAGCTCACAACTGCGGTCAACTTATACGGACTGTTGATGGCGACCTCGCCACTGTCCATCCACGCCACCCTTTCCCAGCCACTTCCCTTGTGGCGACTGACACGACGAGTTAGCGGGCAACAAAGCGCAACGCTGTCTAATTTCGGGTCTTGGGCTTGCGGAGCGTATGAGTGATGCGTGAGTGTGTGTGTTTGTGTATGTGGTGCGTGTGTGACTCTGTGTGATTGTGTGTGCTGGTGTGCGGTCGCATAATTACTCGCAGTTGAGTTGTTTAAATGAAATCATAAATTATATGCACACGCGTCACTGTTTCACTTAATTGTGGGCAAATATTTTACAGGCGAGCAATTTAAACGATTGATAAATGTTTTAATTTTTAGCCAGCTGTAATTTTTTTTTTTTTGCTTTTTAATGAAATTTAGTTGACCGTATGATGCGGTGCACAAATGTGCACGGAAGCGAAATAGCTGCATTTAATTGAATAGAAAAAGAAATTTATTAAATTAATTTATAAAATACATTTATTTAATTAAATAAAGTCAAATGCATTAATAACAAAAAAATAGCTTTACATATACATATGCATGATGTTATACGATATTTCAAATCTAAATTTATTAATCTAATTTTTAATAAAGGCTGCCAAAATAATAATTTTTTTTAAAGAAATTTTATAAATGTTAAGAATTATTTATTTAAAATTTCAAGCTGATAAATTGGATTAGTGTTCTGTAGTTATATAAGTGTATCATATATTTTAATTAGAATATTATTTTGTTAGTAGAGAATATATGCCTGGATTTTAAATTTTCTAAGTAACTTTTTAGCCATTTTATCCATTCAACCCAATATTAGCCATCTAAATGACCTGTTCTATAGAATATTTGTTTTTGTTGTCACTCAGCGAAAGTTCTCATTAATATTTGCCTGCAGCAGTTGCTTGCTTGCGCCCGAAGGTATGCAAAGCTATTCAAGTTGTGAACTGGCGATTAACTGTGCAGAGTTGGGTAAACTATTTAAAAGATTCCAAAATGATAGGCAAATAAAGTTGACAGTTAATTAGACCGCTGCCAGTGTGACCATGTCAATGATGATGATAATACGAATGGTAATGATGATCATCATCATCATTGCCAGCAACATCAACATGCCGTGAGGGGCTGCAATTAAAATTGGAAAATAGTTTCGTGCGAGAGAAGTTTTCGCATTTTTGGAGCGCATGTAAAGCGCTTCAATTCTTGCTTAATTTTGTGCATGGCTGTCGACTGTCGACTGTCGACTTGCCGAGTGTTGTTGGCGTTGCCATATTTTGTAAACTGTCGCGCCCGAGCTCGGCCAGATAAATTGACCCATTAACACAGCGAGGCAAAAGTTGCCCGTGCCGCAGTTTATTTCCATTTGCCAACGTAAAATGGCTGCCGTTCTTGTCATCGTTGTCTACCGTTCTTGTTGCCGCTGCTATTATTATTCCTTTTATTATTGTTGTTGTTGCTGCTGTTGCTGTTGCTATTGTTGTTGTTTATTTATGCCGCCAACTTGACGCAGCCATTGAAAAATCTCCGCGGGGCAACAACAGTAACCAATAGAAAGGGAGAGAGAGATAGGGACAGAGAGTGAGATAGAGAGAGAGAGCGAGAGAGGGGGGAGGGAGTGAAAAATGCAACTGGAGTCGTGTCTGTGGCACCTGGTTGAAACTTGGAGACGTCATCGTCATCGCCAACGTTGACAGTAGCCAGGCCAAACAGTTGTGCAATTTAAAAATCAGCAAAAGGGCGTTTGTGGGTGTGGCAGCATTATTTTATATGCGGGCGTAAGCAACTGAAGTTTAATTGTTATATCCTATAAGCAAACAACGAACGGGTGTATGGAACACATAAGAAAAACAACTGCAAATTCTTGGGCTTAAAATAAAATTGGTCGCAGAGGAACTAAAAAAAGTACAAGCTATTTAATTTATTAGGTGTGATGCATGAATAAAATACCAGCAATAAAAGCACGAAAATGAATATGGGGGAACCATTAAAACCTTTCAAGGCTAGAAACATTCCCGCTAAATTTAATGGACCTTCGGCTTACTTTTTGCTGAATTGTGATTAAGTGCAAATACAAACACTAAAAATGTATTGGAGAAAACGAAATAAATTGCATAATCATCGTATAATTTTCTAGACTCCAAGCAACGGCAATTAAATGTATATGTTTTTACCACCTATCCACAAGCAATAAAAAGAACGTTCTAAAGGTTTTTTTTATCCACATTGAAAGTCTTTAATAGCGATGGCTGCAGTTGACTGCAGGTTAATAATTCTTTGGTTTAAGTTAATGCAGGATATTTGATAGTTATGCATTGCCGTCAAGTGCCGACATTTTAAAGCTTTTTGCTCATTTTGAGTGGCAAAACTAAAATTCATATTGTAATTTGGCCTCACACAAAACAAAATGCATTACAAAAAGGCAGCTCATAAAAAGTTTTTTATCGTTTTAAAGTTGTGCGCAATTTTGTGCAAAAGTTAATTAAATGCCGCAAGCAGGAGGCAAGTGGGCGTGGCCACTGAGTCACATTTATAAATAAATCTTGAAATGTTTTGCCAGCGCTTTTCATACACTTTTGTTCATACTACTTGTTCTTTCTGTTGTTGTTGTGTTTGTTGTTCGTCTGTTTCTTTGGGGCTCAACGAAGCGTGCTGTTAATCAAAGCCTCGTTGTAGTAGTTGTTGTTGTTGTTGCATGCGTGCAAATGGCGCAGATACAAATCACGTATTGTTTAGCTTTCTGGATTAAGTTAACAGCAACTTGGGCGAAAGCGAGAGCATGCTTAGTAGTCATAACGAGCCATTAGCCGTAAAGTATGCTATGAAAATTTGCATATCGTGTGGCATTTAGATTTAAACTTATTAATATGATAGCCCAACAATTACCAATGCAAATTGCTGGCCCTATAAGCCACATGTGATGTTGGCCTCATCAAGCATCGAGCAGTTGACACCATAATGTCACAAACCACAACATGGCCGAAAAGGAGACAACTGGAGAATGCCCCAAAAAGTTTTTTGGACGCTGCGCAGCGAGCCGGCAAATGCAGAGACAGAGCCTGGTGCCATTTAATCTAATCTGCGTCAAATGAAATAAATTAATCCCCGACCCGATGCCAGGCCGATGCCCAAAAAGCAGTTGTTATTGTTGTTCTTTGCGACGCTTTTGTTGTTGGGACTGTTTAACTTTTACCACTAATTAAGTGCTTACACGAAGATTTCCGCATAAATGACCGAACGGAACGAAACGGACACACACCAAATGCTCTACAGCCAGAAATTCAAAAGAGAAGAGAGATGGAGAAAGAGAGAGAGAAAAGCTGTCGAGTTGTGTGTCCTGGTGAAGCATTGAAAAAAGTGTTGGCGTTTAATTATAAATTTACACGTTTGACCAGAAAAGAGCAAGTTTGCTAAATAGGATAGACACGTCAGCAGCACACACACACACATACACACACCCACACACACACACAGTGTAGCACACACAGGCAACCCTCATACACTTAGGCACACACATGTGCTTAAGCTCTTACACCCCGTAACCCCAATAATAGGCAAAGGGTATATAATGAAATTCTGCTGAGCCATGTAACAAGCCGTTGAAAGCTTGTTCAGCCCTGAGCAGCGCATGCCTTACCGTTATCCTTAATAGTAATAATAGTAGCCTTTAAATTTTTGAATCTGTAAGAGCTGAACATTTTCTTTTAGGGCGCCAAAGGGTAGACACGGCTCATATAAGAATATGAAGACTATGCCAGAAAGAGTTAAAGACTCGCAAATATAAGAAACTATCCATATCCATGTTTTGTAATTTAAAGTAAATGTTAGTTACATAGACAAATATAAAAAAAATTCTCAAATAAAAATTGGGCAAACATTTTTGAGCTTAAAATGTACTAGGTATTTTTGTAGTCAATCAATCTCCGTTCGTATACACTAATAGTTTTTCTTCTCTTTTTGGAGTATTCTCTGCGCACTTTTGCATTAAGCGTAGTCAGGACCGTTTGAGGTGCTGTTACCGGACCCGGGCACGTTTGATGTGTCCTGTTTGTTTGCCCGCCTTGGCTGGAATGCATAAATAAAGCTATGGGTCTATTTGTACGCTGGTGGGCGTTGGCGTGGGCGTGATCGTGGCCGGGATGCCCTCTTTTTACGCACGTTGGCAAATAAATTTGTTGAAGCCCAAATGAAATATGTTTATGCAAAACACAAAACCGAACCAGGGATGCCAGTTGGGACCGGGGCAATTTGCTGGCATTTAATATTCACTTAAATAAAACATTTGACATGTGTGCCTCATAATCGTTTACCAGAAAATAACTTTTTACCTTGGTCAGCAACAACGAGGGGGACCACCGGGGCACTGGGTGTGGAGAGTATTTTGAAAACTGCTGTTGCACCTCATTAAAATTGTTGGCATTTAAATTAAATTTTAAGCAGGCAAACAGAATGTTCAGTGTTTGATTTATTTGCGGTAATCAAATGATGGCCAACAACAATGACAACAATACGAACAAAAACAAATACGAACAACTTTGTATGCCATTCCATTGAAACAGTCATTCAAAATGAATGTCATTCGGCCAAATATTTACACACATTTACGCATGTAAAAACAGCTATCGCTATTTGTATACGTTCATTTGAAAAAGTTTTATTGAAATTAAAAGCTATTTAATTGAATTTTATGGAGTTTGGTCTATAGTTGAAATATTGAAATATAAAAACAAGGACTTTTCAAATATTTCACAATGTTAATATTTTTTTTATTATTTTTGCGAAAGAAAAAAACATAAAAATTATTTGCTTGCAGTTTACTATTAAGCCAAGTCGAAAAGCCAAGTTAATAACATAAAACTATTATAGAATAGTAAAAACTGAACATCTTTAAAACTTAGCAATAAAATTTCATATTCAAATTCTAATTCTAATAATTGTTGGTGAATTGCTGTTTTGTGGATGGTTGATTGTTTTCGTTATGCATTTTCCTAACTGATTTCTAGCTAATTACGCTCACAGTTGAAGATGTCAAACTTTTGCATAATATGCACGCTGGTCGCCAGGAGGCGACAGCAGCAACAGCAGCAGCAGCAACAGCAGCCGCAACAGCAGCAGCAATGGCATGCCATCATTACAAAAGTCATTAAATGCGCATTGTAGAAAATTTACGCTTAATTATTTTCTATGAAAACTATGCTGGAAACGGGGCCATCTACATAACTAAGCCAACCCAATCGAAATGTTCACTGCAAAATAAAACAATGCGCACAGTTTGACATGCAGGCTTCCTGACATTGGCAGGGAGAGCAAAAAAAAAAAAAGAAGAAGCGGGAAACAGAAAGAGGAAGAAGAACTAAGCCAATTATTCTTATGAAATATGCATGCGACTGACTGCGGCTCATTATGAAATCAACGCAAATTGAATTATACGCCCGATGCCCTGATGCTCCAAGTATCTAACGACCCGGCCACGACTATTGTTGTCGTCAATTGTTGCGTTTATTTGGTTTGTTTTCCTGTTTTCCTGTTTGCCGTTTATTTTTAATGCTTGAGACAAATTTAAACGGTAAATGAAATTTTTAAAGCGACATAATTTCCGGCGGAAATGGAAAGCTCTCGCACTTGCCAGTTATAGATGCCAACCGAAACGAATAGATTGTCCAATAGACAACAATTTATAGCACCTGTTTATTAGCATAGAGTGTGAGGGACAGAGTAAACAGATAAAGTTGAATCCGGCTTTAATGTGACTGATGTGGTCGCTGGTTGCCTGCTGGCTGGCTTTGTCAACTCGTCAGGCATTGATGCATTCACTGTCAGTCAGTTTGTCACGCGTTCGCATTGAAAAGTGAAAAATCATGGGTGCTGCATCAGTAACAACAACAACAACAACAGCAGCAGGAAAATATGACAAGTAAAGAGATTCGCATGATAAATGACACATAAAGCGACACAAAGCCGCCAACAAAGAGGAGACCCAGAAACAAATGTATGTGAGCCAAAGATGAAAGACCAAAACCAAAACCCAAACCACCAAACCAAAGACAGTATACCAAGAACAAGATGATGATGGTGCACGTAGTCGCGAATGAAGATTTATGAGCATCCGAAAGGCATTCGACATATGCAGCCAGACATTCATATATACATACATATATACATTGGGTATGTATGTGCCTTTAGATAGTTTACAACTCATTAGAACTCACTTCATTTAGCTGACGTGGAAGGCGTGAGTTGCCAGCATAATTACTATAGTTAGTCGTATGCAACAACTCTTTAGTTTCAGCTTGCAAATGGCATTACTCATACGCCACGTTGCGCTTAAAACTTTGACAGCACAAATGGAAATAAAAAAACAATAAGAGAGAATAGTTTTTTTGGGCCGCCGAAGATTTAATACTCTTGTGTATATGTATGAGATATTTTAGAGAAATTAAATTCAATCTGAGTTAGATTTAGCTGCTATTCCCAGCTTGGTATTCCATATCTCCATAAGGGAGCTACGACAGTAGCTATGGGATCTTGGAATGTTAATCTTTCGTCGAGTGTTATTCCAAGATATTTTTCCTTGTTATCCTGTGACGTTAAGGATAACAGCTAGCGGAATTTTTAGCCTTAATTTGAATGCCCCTAATGGAATTTATCTTAATATATCATATAATGCAGGTACTGCTGAATTCTATAACTGATAACAATCATGAATTGATAAGACTTTACCCATATATAAATTGATATATATATTATAGCTAAATATAGAATAAATTCAGTTAATGGGGATTTCCGCACACTGATTGCTGAATAAATAAAATAAAAACATAAAAAATGGTTTGGAGATAAAAACTCATTTGCTTGACTGTCATTCCTATGTCAAAAATACTGTGACACTTTATGACCAAATTATGATACCCGTTGATAGTGTAAAAAAGTTAACATTGCACGTTTTGTGCTGTTTTATTGTTTTAATTCTGTGTACTTTAGCGTACGGCTTTAAAGAGCGAAATATTTTAGTCTATGAAAATGTGAATGGCAGCATTTAAATAAAATTCAGAATTAGAAAAGGAAACTCGAGCAAGGTAAAAAGGTCAAAATTATGTAATTGAATTTTTCTGTTGAGGCTTTTTTATTTCTGTGGGCAACAACAAGGTCTGCAACGGCGCCAGCTGGAGGCCAGATCAGCAAAGGTCATAACAGCAGTTGACTGAATAGGGTGAAGAGAGATAGAGGGATAGATAGAAAATGGGTAGGGTAGGTGGGGTGAATGTGCTGCCAGGTGAGCACATCCTTTTTGTTGCCTTTGTCGTTGCTTTAATGGAGTTGTTGAAATGAAATGAGCCGCATTTAGCAGACATAACGAGCCGAAGCTACAGCTGCACATGGCCGGGCTCATTATCATTGAGCGGGGCGGGGGGCAGTGTTGTTGTTGCCATCATTAGAACAGGTTACAACACGAGGCAACGGAGGCTCAGCTCATTGAGGCGAACGTTTAATGGCCGTGCCATCAATGCGCACTGCAGCTAATTAATAAAAACGCTAAGCAAGTGCCGAAAATCAAATGAGTTCGCATACTCTAATGCTTCAGCCCGACGAAAGCCAATAAAGAAGCATATCTATTCGACGAAAACTCGCTCTACTGGAACTGGATGCTCTACAAAATTGCTTCATTATGGAGCTTAACAAGTTTTTTAAATTGCTTAAATACTTAAAAGAGCGCCATTGCTAGGGCGGGAATGGAATACAAAATACCATCAAAGTTCTCGGTAAACTGGAAGCCGTTGCTCGGCTGAGATGGTCGAGTGCTGCCTTTGACAAAGTTACCTCAATCCTTCATTTAATCCGAAATGAATTTCATGCTGAGATTTGACTGCGCACCCAGCGAACTGTCTGACAGGCGGACACGCGGACAGCCCGGGCTGTTGCCCAACGCTGGCAGTTTTTAACTGAATTAACATTTGGGGATTTCGCATTTATACGTTTAACACAAAGCACATAATGGAATTGTGTTGTCAGTTCTCCCAGCAAAGGTGTGGGCCCCGAGTGTGAGCCGTAAAAAAAAAATAGGGTTAAAACAATCATTTATCAAGTATGATGATTGCAAAAATCAATTAATGTTATACTCAATAAAAACTAAGCTTTAGCTTAACAACTTTTTATTTTGAATGAAATCTTATATCATTATCAGTTAATGCGCATCATGTTTGCAAGCAAAAACTGCACTTATTTGACAATGGAATTCGTATATATTTATCAGAACATTTTCAGCTGCATTTCATGCAATTTTCCTCGTATATTTATTTATATAGCCTGTCACTTTTGCCGCGGCATGAAAAAAGTGACCGGCAATTGGCCAACATGGAAAGGTCGGAAAGTAGCATGCAGACCGTTATTAAATAATATAACGGTGCAATTTACGCTCGATTGGTTGCATCAGCAGGCCGCAACCTCCCGTTCGATGTTGGTGCTGCCTTCATTTTGTGGGGCATCGCGAATGCAATTTCAAGCAGATGAAGAAAAGACCCTTAAAAAAAATAAGCGCCGATAATGAAAATGTCCAACCGAGAAAAAATAGCTAACAAGCAATCTGATTGTGTGTGTGGGGGGAGGGAAGCGACGAGGCGGTGTCTATGGTGCGAAAAACTCGAAATCAATTTTCTGTGAAACGTTGCGTAAAAAAATTGCTAAATAAAAATGAGAACAAATACAGTTTAGCACATCGCAAAGTTGATCATATATATATTCATATATTTTGGTAGCTTTGTGTGAGGTATTTTTTTTTCTATACATGACCTTTTAATGATGAAAATATATTTTTAAAATTATGGTGATCAATATTGTATTCTAAAAAAAGTAAATTGAAAAAATGTGTTTTTAATAATAACCATAAATTGTAACAATGTGTTAAGACTACAAAAAAAAGTTATTAAATAAAACAAAGAGACAACATTTTTTAAACGTGTTAAGTCGTTTAAATTGGTTTAGGAAAAGTATAAAAAACAAGTTTACAAGTATTATTCAATATTGAATGTATATTAAATTAACATTTCCCCAGTTAGGGAAAACAACTAAATTTGTAAACTTTGCCAAACAATTGAATGAAATTCTTAACAAGCGCTATAAGGTCAAGGGTTCTTTTATGCTGTCTGGTTAAATGTTGACGCTTACCAAATTAAATGGGTTTATTTGTCTGCTGCAAGCGTTAAGCAATTGTCAAAGAAACTTAAAGCGCGCATCAACCTTTTACTTCCCCTTTGGGTGCTATTTGAGGCTAATATCCGGCAGCGCCAGCAGCGCGATTGCAATAAAATGCAACTAAATCACAGCGAATAAAACAATTTCACAATAAAACAGCTGCTTAACGACAGTTGCTGCAGCTGCCACAATTGCTTTGCAGTTGCTCGCCTCAGTAGTTGTCGCGTAGCTGCGCCATGCGGAACACAACAGCGTGTTGGCTGCTGCTGCTGGGACATTTGTTTATGCTGCCCATCGGTGTGTGGACAGAGTCCAGCAACTGGTCCGAGCAGGTGGAGTTGGAGCTGCAGCGCCAGCCAAACAAATTGGCCTATTGCCGAGCACTGCACCGCCTTCAGCTACAGTACGAGCTGACCAGCTGCGTTCGGATACTGGAGGAGGAGCTTACAACGACCGGAGAGCTGCTGATGGACACGGAGCAGCGTTGCTGGTGGGGATGGGAGCTGTTTGGCAAACGTTGTCGCAAACGTGCCTAAGCACGGATCATGTGATTTATTGAACTATTGTATTTGTCTGAACTCAACAAATGAAGCACACGAAATTGTAAATCAACGACTTTTTAACGCTTTCTACAAAAAAAATCGTCACAGACACACTTGACAACTGTTTGACAAGTTTCAGGCCCAACTAACTGACGGGCAGCAAACGACTTTTCTGAAGGCTTATTATCTATAATTATTCGACATGCTTATAGACAGATTGCGGTTGAGTTAACCCAAATCAGAATCGGGCCACAAACCACAAACAATGTGTTGAATGTCTTTGACAAAGTCCCTGGTTAGCAAACACTGCGTATACGCGATGTCCATGCAAAATTCATGTGTGTGTGTGTGGGTGCGAACGGGCATAAAGCAGAGGCAAAACAACGCCATTTGCTGTTTATCAAACTTCCGTATGCGAAAAATTGTTCAACAAAAGTCAATCAGCATCCGGCGCCATTTTACGTGCTCTTCATATTTTTCGACACCCTTGGTAAGGGTATTTTAACTGTATTTTACGAAATTTGCAAACAGGTCGATATTGGACAGTATATATATTCATGATCAGTATCAGCTGCTGAGTTTATAAAGCCATGCCATTGCCACCGACAAGGATCAAATTATTGTTTTTTCTAAGAAAAACTTGTTAGAGATTTATCTTTAATAACCCTTCTTTTAAGTTCTTTATATTCGTTACCAAATTGAAAACATTATATTATATAACTTCCACTATTTGGATTATCGTCTCTAAAGATCGAACAAAATAATTTACTTTTACTTACGCAAAATCACAATATAATTAAGATCGTTTTAAACCGTTTTAAGCTTTTGTAATATTGTGAACGAGTATTGCGTAGTCGTTCTGACTTGTTTTTATTTTTCTTGTTTGTGGGCGCTGTGGCCCACTGTGGCGCTGTGTTGTTGCTGTTATTACGGCTGTCATGCCGGGCGGTGTTTGTTAGTGTTGGCATTGTGGTAGTTGTTCCATCATTGTTTCCTTTCATGTTCTGCATGCTCCGTCCGATTGGGCCATCAACGCGAGTGTTGCCGTCAATCACTTGCCACAACAACAACAACAAAGGTGGCAACAACAAATGTCGTTCAATCCATACCTGGCAAAGATGATTCGACACGTGTTTAAGTTGATTCCAATATCAGCAACTGGATGAGACATAAATTGCGATTTTTAATTGTTTACCAAGTGAAATATGAGCGACAACAATAAAAACTGAATTCAACTTGAGAAAACTCACAAACAAGCATATAATAAATATAATATACCAATCAAATATCAATTTCATGCTATAAATTTCAATGCATAAAGACATGACATGTCTTCTTCTTAGCGAAACAGTGTTGCACAACGCACGCGTCATTCAAAGTCAAAATCTTTGACCAATTACTCGCTTACGTTGCATTGACGAAAGGACAGTGTATTCATTCGAATGGAAAACCATTGCGAGCGTTTGAAATTAAATTCAATGAAATAGTTGCAAAATGTGGCAAAGGCTTAAACCGAAAGTGGAAAACAAATGCGGCCAACCAACTGGCTTTAGGCTAAGTTAAGCCACAAAACTTTGCAAGCGGGGTGGGGAAGGCGCATTTCACTGCCGATTGCCCAAACAAAGTAGCAACGAACAGGAGCAGTTGCAGGTGTGCTGACAGACAGACGACAAACACACGTGCGCCCCAAAAACATTTGATGCAACATTATCTGCAGAGACATCCGCTTTTTTGGCTGGCGCGCAAAGTTTATGCAGCTAGCCAGCTTTGGCTCGAATTCCAGCTGCACCTGGCCTCCCACCCCCCCTTAACTTTGGCTCGGGCCTCGTCGCTCCGTTTCTAACGAAGCAGAACGGCGAACAGTTACGCCAAATTGCCAACGACTGCGCATTGTTACGCGCCACGTGGCCCTACAAAGTTGCCCCGTGTTTCTTATGCCCCCGCAGCCCTTTAGACCCCCCCCCTTGGAATGGTTGTGCAGCATCCATCGTTGGTGCTGCTGACGAAAAGTTTTATTGGCCAAAGTGCAGTCGCTGGCAACGCTGCTTAAAACTTGACCCACAAAAGTTGCCAGCTATTAGAAAAACTTTGCCAATAAGCATGCGTAAGATAGCTCAAGATCCAATCGGCCCAGACCCTTACGATTTTGATAGTGCCAGTACTCTGGTCGGAAAGTGCTTGGCCAGTGTCAACATCATAAGCAGCAGACGAGCACTGAAATGGAATCAAAAACTTCAGATAATTATGATAGTCCCAACTTTAATAAAACTCGAGAAAAATACACAAAGATTATAAATAGAAAAACGATAATACAGATATCTTTTTTGTAAGATGCGCAACAATTTTAACTCAATATAAATGTTATCAGGTGGCAGATTAGTATTCATTAAAATAAATAAAGTAGAAGAGAAGTTAAAGCAAATACCAATTTTATGGGCTGGTATTAAATGCAAAAACCTAAGACAAAAATATCTAAATAATTTTACTATATTTGTATGTATATATTTCCAATAATTAAGCACAAAGCTTAAACTTTGTATGTCAATTTATTTATTTTAAACATTTTTTTTATTGTATTTAATTGTTTTAGACAAACACGCTGCTTTATGAATAATAGGCTACAAATTGATGTATCATAAATTACAATATCATTATTACATATCATTAAAAAAAGGTATATTCTAGCCGTAAATTCTAATAACAAAATATTGAATTAAAGCAATTTTTGTTTGCATGTTCTTTATTTATTTATATATATTATGTTATATTTTAACATACACGTGTTTCAAGACTCAACTTGTTACTTGTGCAAAATAAACAAATGGTCCAAGTCAATCGAAAATATTATTGAAATTCCCAATAGAAGCTTTTAATTAGTTCAACAAATTTAACTTCGATTTGCCAAACAAATATTTTATTTTTGTTTTTTAAAAAATATATGAAAAGCATGCTCAGCAATGGAGATTTTAATTTACAAATCTTTTGCATTGGCAGGCGAGTAAATATTTTCCTAGCCAAATCATTTTTTCTTTTTTTTTGTTTGCCAATTTTTTAGCTAGTACGTGAGCGACATATTTGGCGAGTTCAGCAATTGGCCTGTAAAATGAATGCGCACAGCTTCCAAAGTGCGTAACGCACACATTCATGTATTTATGCTTATGCAAATATATTTACATGCATATATATATGCATAAGTGTATATGTTTTTTAAGGACTGCTTATGGGCGTACTATATTCATAGACTTTCCTTTGGGCCCTGCTGCCAAAGGTATTGCTAATAATATAACTTTTTTAAATTCCGTGCGCATAAAAACAAAACAATTTACATTCCCAGTAGTCCTATTACACTAAGCTATAGGAAAAGGCGTCAGTTGTCATGTCATATAAAAATAGTCGTAATTCTTTAAATTTCAGTTCATTCAACGAAATCTTGATTTTATAAATTACTGAGTAGATTTCTATATATTTGGCAAAAATGGCGTAAGTTGGCAGTTGTTGCAGCTGCCACAAATTACAAATAATTAATAAATTATGAGCGCCTTTTCAACAGCGACCCTGAGTACCTTCCGGGAAGTCTGCCATATCCAACACAAGATGAACGCAAGCTATTTTGTAAGTTCCATTACAAGGGAGTTCTGATTATAGTGATTCCCCTGGTGTTCGCTCCTATTCTTTTCTGGGATGCAATTGTGGTAAGCTAGCTACTCACAAGTGATCATCGACTATTGGACCTTTCAGAATGTTCTCCTCCATAGCCAGCCCGCATGTTATTTATCTCAGTTGTTGTATATTCATTTTATATACTCAATGTCATGGCGCAAGGAGCGATTGCATTTATGTTCATAACTTTTCTACCCTTCTTGGGGGTTATGGTGGGTCAGTGATTCAATTATTTCCAATGTTATCTGATTAAATAATTGCCTTCAGAGTTCGAAACCACTTTGCTTAGCTCATTATACAGATGTGATATTCAGCACATACGGTAGTATTTTTTTGGGCGTTATGATGGATAGCTCAAAGCTAAGCGATCGTCTGGCTATAATTATGATCGGCTTATGTGGCGCAAATATCAGATTGTATGTACCTAAAATAAAATACGAGTTCCGTACGATGAGACCTATTTATGAGTGATGGATTTTATATCGTCTCATTGACGTGAACTGTTTTCGGAATTCACACAATATTTTTAACTTTTTGCATTGGTTTGAATGCATTTTCTTTGCAGGCTACAAATTGTGCTTATGCTATTAACCGCGTTCACCTCAATTTTTGTTACTAACACATTAACATCTGCCGTTTTTATGAAGATAGCGCAGGCTGTCGTCGCGGAATATGAAAATGTGAGTATGATCTGAGTTTGAAGATGTCTTAATTGATCCAACTGCATTTCAGTCTGGCGTATTGGAAGCAACAACGGACGAGGAGCCTTATGAGCGTCAATCGTAAGTCGATTGAACGCCAGGTCAAAACTTTCTACTTTTTATTTCATGTTTCGGTTTTTTTTCCTTTTTAGTAAGCCGTATCCTTCATTACCCGCAATCGGCATTTATTTGTCGGTGGCCTATGCAGCCACGCTTGGAGGAATGGTGTCGCCTTTTCAGGAACCTAATGATCTTATCATTAATATCCTGTTAACGTAAGTAAATATTATATTTTCAGCCAACGGGCTTTTTTCCTATTCTCTTCCCATTAATTTAACAAAATTATAATAGAAAACTTCTTACTCCATTGTAGTCATTACGTAGTAAATGTAAAAATGATGTTGGCGATATTCCTCATTCCCATGATTCTCGGTCTGATGGTTATTTTTCTGTGGATAAATATAATATTTTTTGGATTAATGGGGGGCAGCGTTAAAGAAAAAATAAGAGCAGCCGCAGCAGCTAATGAAACCGTAAAGCAGGCTGCGAAAGACAAGAGCACCAGCATGGGACCATGGACCGTTCACACAATTCTCGCATTAGTACTTATAATTATAACGGCTCTATTATTAGCATCACGACGTTCACATCTTAGTAAGGGCTGGGCCAACAACCTTACGTCGTACTGTGGCAGCTCAACGATCCTCATCTTAACGTGTGCTTTTGTCTTTGCCGTGCCAGCCAATTATGTGTTCTGCCGGTATTACGGTTGTATAAGGCCGGCGACGGAGGACAGATCTCCCTCGCTGGTCAGCTGGAAGACAGTGAACAAAAATACGCCTTGGGCCCATGTTTTTATGTTGGCCGCCGGCCTTGGTTTTATAGCTGGTTACAAGAAATCCTCATTAATGGATACAATTCACTCACATATAGTCAGGCAAAAATATGGTAAAGGCAATAGCTTCATCATTGGAACACTTTTGAGCAGCCTACTCACTAACCTGGCCCCAGCAACAGTTGTGGCCGCAGAAACATTGGGTTCAGTGATCAGCGCGGTGGGTAATCTTTAAATGTATTTACTTTCGTTTCTCAACTCAATTATTATCTGTATAGAATAAGAAAATGGCGAATTCAGCGCATTATCTTGCTGTTCCGTATGCCGCCGCTCTTCACAACCAATTCCTTCTACCGATCAGCACACCTGGCAACACCATTATCGCCGGCTGGGGCAATATCCGGCCGTTTCAGTTTGTAAGTGTTTTGAAATTTTAATTAAGCTATACTATACTTATAGACATAAATTATGAAGAATACCTCACATAGGATTGCTGAAGTTAAAAATCCATGCAGCCAGTGCAAAAAACTTCTCCTTTTTTTATACCCTGAACCCATTGAAAATGGGTAAAAAAGGGTATAATGGTTTTGTGCAAATGTATGTAACAGGCAGAAGGAAGCATCTCCGACCCCA
>SCDY01001218.1:0-33977 GCA_004143825.1 Drosophila micromelanica
GTGTGTGTGTGTGTGTGTGTGTGTGTGTGTGTGTGTGTGTGTGTGTGTGTGTGTGTGTGTGTGTGTGTGTGAAGCCGCTGATATGGCTTACTTATGCGTTGAGGCGTCGCGCTTTCTTTCTGTGCATGTGGATAAACAGACAGACAGACAGACAGACAGACAACAATGACAGAAAGAAGAGCGTGTATTCCGTATTTATACCCTCTTCATTACATTAGCGAGGGCATTTCAATTGCAACACAAAATATGTAACGCTTTTATAGCCATAAATAATACATTTCCTGCAGAAATTAGAAGAGTTTAGATTTACAAAAAATCAAATCAGCAAAAAATAATGCAATAAAATATAATGTTTTCTAAGGTGCTCAAATTTTAGTCTTTAGCCTTTGTTAAAAAAAAAAAAACCTTATTAAATTTGCCTATACAAATATTTATATATATAAAACGATTAATGCTTTATATATTTATTTTATTATTTATTTGGTTTATTTAATTTAATATGTGTGTCAATTAATTATTGTTTTATGTATTTATTTTATTATTTTTTTACTTTATTTAATTTAATATGCGAGTAATTTTTTTATGAATTTTTTCAAGGTTCGTCTATAAAATTTGCCTATATTTTATATAATCGGACTATACAAATATTTGTATATAAAAATTTTGTATGTATACATTTTTTAATTTTTATTAATTTCTTTATCAGCCAAAGCTGTCTGCAAGGGTATTCACTATTCGTTATTCCCTCTTTTAGTTGCTGTTATTGGGTTGCGTTCTTTTCTGAATGAACTCGAGAACTTACAAAGCACACACACACGCACACACACACACACGCACACACGCACAGACACACTGAGAGAGGCCCCGCCCCTGTTCTATCCCCTGGAAAAAACCGCAGAAGTTGGTTTGCTATCGCCCCCAGCAGCAGCAGCAGCAGCAGAAACAGAAGCAGCTGCAATTTCATTAAAATGCGCCGTATACGAAATTCAAAATATTGGCAAGGTTGACAAACTGACTCATTGACTGATAAAAGGACTGAAAAACCAGCTGAATAAAGGTATTATCAATTTATATATATGAATTGGAAAAAATATTTGAAATTTTAGAGCAATAAAATGCATGGGAAGCATATTAAAAAATGCTTCAAATATGCTCATTCAAAATTTTAGTTTTTTTATGAATAACTATGAATATTATTTCTATTTTTTATAATTTTGTATATATCGTAGACTCTAAATATGGTTATTAAAAAATATGCAACAAGGAAAAAATTAAAACTTTTTATAGTTTTTTTCTATATTATTTTTTTATATTAAAATACTGTTAATGGTGGAAAAAAAAAACCGAAACAATTAAAATTAAAAATATGAGTTAGTAATTTACAAAAAAAAAAGTATAGAAAAAAAATTTAAATAATAAAGAAAAATACATATATTAATAACAAAAGAATTCTACAAACGATTTGTTTTGATTTTGAAATGTGCGGCTAATTAGCCGCAAAGCAATTTTGTCTAAACAAGTCGAGAAGTACTCCAAGATACAGATATCTGTATGTGTATATATTTCTATATAAATGTAGAGAAAAAGAGAGTGAGAGAGAGAGAAAGAGAGTCTCAAAGTGTAGTAGAGTTGAGCCGATGACAGACGGCGCAAAATTGATACTAAAAGGTGTTTGAATTGTTGTGATTTCATCATCGCCACTTACGGCATGACAGAAAAACCAAAAACCAAAAACAAACAAACGAACAAATGCAACAACAACAAACTTGGAAAAGTGGAATTTTCAAAAATTGGTTTTTTTTTTTGGCATTGGCAACAACAACATAATTATGAACAGCAACAACAACACAAAAATAATAATAGATATTAAAGCAGCAGCAACAACAACAACAACGTTGACAACAACGACAACATTATCGTCACCTAGAGACAATATAATTGTAAATTTAATTTATGCACGCACCTAAAACGAGACAAACACGGCTAAAAAAAAATTCAATTCAATTTAATTTGGTTTTTTTTTTCATATTTAGCTAGTTTTTGGCTGGCACACATTTAAAGCTGAAGAAGTTTTGGAATTTCGATTTTCAGTTTTCAGATTTTAGATTTTAGATTTTTTTGCCCTTTTTTACGAGGCACAAAAAGTTCAAATTCGAAATTCATTTCCGTGCCAATGCCAAATGCGTGTGCGCAGTTTTTATTACTATTATTATTATAATTATAATTATTATTTGTTAATGGTTGTTTTGTTTTTGGTTTTTAATGGCCAAGTGTGCAAATGTGCATTGGCATCGGCTTTCGTTATGGCCAAATGTTTTTGCAATTGCAAAGGGGCCCCCAAGTGTATTTATCTGCACACACTCACAGGTATTTTGTTTATGGTTTATGGAAATTCAAGAATTTTTCAAATTTTTAAAATTTTTTTAAAAAAATTTTTTTTTATATTTGTATGTAGTGTGAACGAGAACGTACCGTTCCGGCTCAAAGAGATGCAGTGCGTTGGGCATCCAACACCACATCTCGCACAGCTGATGAAGACTCTATATAGCTATATCTATCTATATATATATTTTTTTGCGAAACGCGTTTCACGCACTGCGATGCGCCGCCTGCAACTGCAACTGAAAGCGCGTTGTTTTTTTGTTTTTGTCGTTTAGTTGGTTTCGTTTGGTTTGCTTACAAATTTTAATGCGAAAATGGCAAATTTATGAAAAGTCACCCGCCGGGCACAGGCACGGACACGGGCACGGACGGACACGGGCAGGGACGGGGCACGGACGGACATGGCCAAAACGTTTTGCTCACTCGGTTGTCAATTTGATTGCCGCCGTTGATGCTGCCGCTTTGAACATGATTATGGAAGGTGTTTGGCACTGATGTTGCATATATATTTATATATATATACAAATATATATATAAGTATATACCCTGTAACCCACTAAATGTGGCTAAAGGGAGAGCTGATCAACATCGACAGCCTAGCAAATTTAGTTTTTTTTAGAATAAGCATATATTTAGTATGGATATATCCTGATAACTAGCTTGAATGTAAACATATATAATTTTGGACTATCTAATGGCACTGTATACAATATTTAAAAGCCGAAGACTGTTTTCTGACAATAGGTAAAAACAACTTTTAAAATCTTACTAAAAACTTAAAACATAAGTTGTCAAATTTTTAAACAGCTATTTACAGGGTAACGCTTAGGTCGAGCAAGCACTTCTAGAGCACGTTTTACTTGTTTTTCGCTAAATTTGTAAATATCTTAAGTGAACAAATCTGAGCGGCTCATTCGGTTTTTAGACAATTAATTGAACACCAGTTGCAATTCGGGTCTCATTTTCGTTGCTGTTGCTTTTGTTGCTGTTGCTGTTGTGGTTTTTGTTGTTGTTGTGGTTGCTTTGAGCTACTTACCGACGCCGCCTTTCCACATCCATGCTAACCACTTGCTCAACGTCCTGTCTTCAGCTGGCGTCCAGTTGTCTCCAGCCGCATGCAATTGGGTTAAATGCGACGCCTGCTCCGGATTTATCGCCTGCCTTCCTGCGGGGCTTTTCTAGCAGCACTGTGAACATTTAAACCAAAATGTGAATAATTGGATTGGATTGGAGAAGTTTTAAAGCCAGCTCCGCTTACCTGCTGCTGTGTGGCCCAAAAACTGCTGAGAGCTGAGAGGTTTAGCCTGCGAAAGAAATGACATAAATGTATTCAAATTGTTGCAGTCAAAGCTTTTTTTTTGGATTTACCTGCACGGCTTGCGGTGCGTGGGCTGCGGGCACAGGAATGGCGATAAAAAACTAAAAACAACAAAAACGCACGCGCCACGCAGCCGTCAATATTCACGTTGTTGTTGTTGGTGTTGGTGTTGACAATTGATGAGGTCACGAGTGTTTGAAAACCACTTGAGGATTTAAAGGGTCCACGACGGTGTAGGGTATTCGGTATGCCCAAGCGACAGCAGGCCGTCGGTCGCCAACGCCACATACGGGCGGGCAAGCAGTGCCGCGCAGGCAACAGACAAGCGGACAGCGGACAGCGCACTTATTATGTATATTAATATATCTATAGAAATGTAATCCAAAATGTCCAGGCAAGTGTTGTGCAGCGTTTGTGGTTTCCTTTTGGTTTGCACTAATTTTGCAGTACGTTGAACGTTTCGTGCTGTTTTTTTTTTTTTGTGTATTTTTTTTTTAGTCTATTTTTTGGCAGTAACTTTTGGCGAAACAAGCAGCAACAGCAGCATCAGAGCAGCAGCGTTGTCGTTGTGTTTGTAAACATGCAATGTGTGGCACATTGATTGTTGTCTGGGCTGCGCGCATGCAACAGTTGCAAATTTTTGCTTTAGCTGAACGTAGCCCAACACTTGGTTATACGCTTTTTGTTTTGAGGATTTTTACAGGAGACACAGAGCCCAAATCCAAATGGCAGCGTCACAGCAAATTGTTCACCTATTTACGATCACACTAAATTTTGCCCCGAAATATACCGAAATGGCATTTTTATACCAGCAAACGGTCACACGTTGATTTATGGTATTTTTACTAATCAGTATCATTGCACTTATTTGAAATGTATGATCGTGTGGTATTTTTGTGTTTTAACTGTTTTCGCTATTATTATAAAATAGTAAAATAGTTTAACTAATTTCCAAAAAAAATTAGCAAAAATAAATATAGTGCTGCTTACTTTAAAATACTCATAGTTTAGTTGCCAAATGTAGGCAACCGATTGCTAAATCGAAATAAGTTATAAGCAAAAACAATCGAATATAAGCTCGATTATTCCATAAGCAGCCTTGGTAGTGCCTACAAATTGCGATATTGCATTAAAATACTTGCACGGTATTTTTGCAGATGTTACGTCCGGTCACACATGAGCTTTGATCGTGGTACTTGGGGCATATTTTAAGCATATTGGCGCCAAATAAAAAGTAACAGCGAATGTGTTGCCGTTATAAAATAAAAACTGCAAAAAATAACTTTATGAAATCCTTTTATGTTGTAAAAGTTTTATATGCGAATTTGTTATACATTAAATAGTTAAAACTTTAATTGTGACGTAAGCGTGACGCCTGCGCACATTACTTGATGTAATCTTCTAGCCATTGTAAATATGTATCTGTTTCGTGTGTTGCAGTACGCAAAGAAGCAATGCTAAGAACGTAGTCGACTTATTACATTGTTACCGATTGCTTAGGCTCGGCGAACGTTCGGCTCTGGTCGGCACGCAAACCTGATTATGTTCGGCTCGCAATTGTTGGGGAGGTAACGGGCGGCACACACAGACACACACACACATATATATGTATGCATATGCCAGCAAAGGCATGATAGTGGAACGAAAGGGCTGTCCAGGCGATCTGTGTTTGTGTGTGTGTGTGTGTGTAGAGCGCAAACAAACAGAGAAAGAGAGAGTGAATGCAGTATTTGTTTTGGTATTTTCTGCTAGAAAACGACAAAAACAAGCATTGTGTGTGTGTGTGTGTGTGTGTTTGTACGCTCAGTTAACCGTTATACAGGCAGGTAGGAGACGACAGCGGCAACAGTAGTCAGAGTCGAGCGTCAGTTGTTAGACGCGCCTCGTTAGTCGTGGACACAGAAGTGCAGCCCAGCAAACAATTTTTGTGCGCGCTTTCAGTTATATATAAATTTGTTTTTCAAACAACATACAAACAAAAAAAAGTACGGATTGCGTATGTATATGCTATAAATTTTAAAAACGAAACGCGCGCGGGTGTCATTTATATACATGTTTATAAATATAGTACATATAAATCATATATATAGATGTGTATATACAATGAATCTATGAGTAGTATATGAATAGAACTATATATTTAAATTTTTTGTCTTGTTTTTTTGTGACAATCGCGACGACAAGATCGTTTCTCGCTAACTTGAAAGTGAATTTACTATTCATTTTTTTTGTATTTGTTTTCGCAATTTTATATCTATAAAAGCATAAGTTAACAAACTAGTTAATTGTAACAGTAAACAACAACAACAAAATGGTCGAGACAGTCGTCAACGTTGAGCGAACAACAACAACAACAACGGGCCCACCTGGCGGCAATCCGTCCGCCGGCGACAATGGCGGCTTCTGGAGCGCCATACGCATCAATATGGACTATTACAGAACGGCCCCGGGCATTATAAAGATTGTGCAATTGGTGAGTCCAACCGTCGAACGATCGAACAGATGGCACAACAATGAAAACAACAAATACTTAAACAGCACCTGGAAACAGTGAATATGATATCGCATTGCGTATACGCCGCATTGTCCCCCCTCTCTCTCTCGCTCTCTCGCTCTGCAGCTTATCAGGCATTTAGTCAAAATGATATGCTGTGTAAATTGAACTTTTATCTATAGATTTCTCAACGCCTTCTGTCAATTAATGCACATTTCATGCCAGCTGGCCGCCATCTTGTTATACCCTGTATCTATTACAAATGGGCATAATCAAGTTTTTTTTGATCAAGGGAAATTTTTCAGCTGTCCTTTTGTCACTTCTGAATCAATTTTTGAGTTTATGTTTGTTTATATTTTAATCGATCATTTTTTTGAAATCGATAAATATTGTTTTTATAACATCAAATTTGACATTTATATTTTCGCTTGACATACGTTTATTTGATTAGTTTTGTTTAACCCAAAATCGATAAATATCGATGTGACGCTTTGATTACTTAATCTTGTCTCTAAATTTATAACAGCTAAAGATACCTAATTTGGCATGTTTATATATTTTATTATTATATATATATACATTATACACAGATAGTTTATTTTAAATTTATTTTATTTGATTTTAGCTTTTTGTTAAATGAACATATTTCAAAATTTATTATATTCGAACAATTAACACCCAATATATTAAAAATTTTTCGAAAAATCTGCTAGTCGAGCACTCCCGGCTTTTTTGTTTTATCAGCTATTTATGGTTTTTGTAGCCGGGATCTCTAATTATGTGGGATAAGATAGGCGCGGAAAAGGGCCTAACGAGGAGGCCACGTGATGTGGTCGGCCAGTGCTGCCAAATTTGAATTTGATCCCTCGGGAAGTTTTCGTGTACCCAAATTGATTTATCAGATATTTTTTTATAGATAGCATAGAATTTATAATCGAAAATTCGTTACAAAAAAAAGTTGAACAGCTGTGCGTATTCGCAGAAAGTTAAGATTTGTGTATAAGAAAAATGTGTATGTGTGTGTGTGTGTGTGTGTGTGTAAAGTTAACGTGGGAAGCCGTCACCAGTTAGCCATGCAAATGGCCACAGCCCACAATAACCACAACGAGCACTTGGAGCACATGGACTGGGCCAACTGCAGCCAACAATATCAATATATATATGTATATATATGTTTTGTATATATACATTTATATAGCGGCCCGCCCACAGGTGGCCGCCAACACGCAACAACAAAGGCGGCAGCAACCACAAGTACAACAACAACAACAACAACAACAACAACAAACATTTGACACACAAACAACTTTGCTTTGGAGAAAGCGTCGCTGGGCAAAGATCAGCCAAAGATTTTCTTGCAACAAACCCAACAACAACAACAACAACAATTCCTATCAATGTTACATGCCACATACCCCACATATATATACACTTAGCGAAAAAAAGGGCCCTACAACATACATACCATACATTCATTTACAGCATTCTATACGAATTTTTTTTAACAAAATTTAAAAATTCAGTTTTAACTTGAAATCACTTTAAAATGTTGCTTAAAAACTAAAAAAAAAAAACTTTTACAATTTTTAAAAATATGCTTGAAAGATTATAAAATTAAAATATAACTTTTTTAGTTTGAGTTGTTCATTAAATTATTAATATTTAGCAAATTATCTTAAAAAAAATCTTACAATAACAATTTTACACTAATATGTTGAAAAAAAAGTTTTTTTAACTGGTTAAATTTTTTAGTACCCAATTATTGTTTTTTCCAGTTTTTTAACTGGCTAAATTTTTTAGTACACAATTATTGTTTTTTCTCCAAGTGTATACATATATACATGTATATAGGTAAAGCTAACGCCTAAATTAAAGACTAATTTCTTATTTTTGTTGTTAAAAATAATACAAGAACTTTATAAATATTTGTTACTTAACACAAATTGTTTGTTTTATGCTCCAAGGATCAATTTGAAGGCCAAAAATGTTTCAGACTTGAAAAAAAAATCGCTTGTCAACTTGTCACAATAGAATTTATAATTTATAATGGCCCTTCTCTCTTTCTCTCCCTCTCTCTCAATATGTATATATACACTCATATACATATATATACACTCAAATGTGTGACAGTGGCAAGGACACCGCATTAATAATGCAAACAGTAACTATTATTATTGGCCACAAATTGTGGCTAGAAAATCAATAAAGCTCTCCATTGCGAGACAAACAAATTATATCATTACCCTAACCGCATAAATAGTTTCGTGTATGCGTAGTCGCAGTTAATTGGCGCCCCCTACAGTTCACCAACTATTGACATTTTAATTGGGCCGCCCCTCTATGTGATTCTCAAGCGGCTAATGCTTAGAGGTCGCAACTGTACTTTGTTGTTGTTGTTGTGTTTTTTCTTTTTTGGCATTTTTAATGCACATTTTTAAGGGAACAGAATGCGTCTTCAGCATTAAATGCCATTTCTTCAACGGTTATCTAATCTATTTGCGTTTGCTTTCGACAACTGATAGTCTAGCTTATACATAAGAACTCAAGTACAAAAATTAAGCTGCAAACGATAACTAAAAATTAAGTATTATCAACATTTTATATGCACATTAAGGCTACAATTAAAATCAATATGAATTGGATTCAATAAAATCGAAAGCAATAAAAACAAAAAAAATATAAAAATAGGAATATTATCTATAAGGCATTAAAAGTGCTGCTTATAATTTTAGTACATTAAATAATCTGTAAAAAAGCTTTTGCCTGATTTCGTTCATAATGAGGATGCCTTAAAAAAAACCTACGCATAAATAAAAATTTTATGTATCAGCTAAAAAAAAAATGTTTACGACAAGATTCTTATAAAATTTAAATTTAAATTTTTTATATTTTCTATTATCTATGTACATATAGATATATAGTTTAAAAGGTATTTTAAAACAGATGGTTCATAAGTAATTTTTTTACAAATTCAAAATTTCTAAATAAAATATCTCAATAAAGAACTCGCAACAAAAATATTTAAAATTCAATAAAATAAGAAATAACATTTAATCCAAATTAAAAAAAAAAATGTTTTAAATTTTTTTGTAAGCTGGTTGCCACTGTTGCTTGGGTTGAGCGCGCGCTAATCGTGTTAACATCGATCTGCAGCCAGATTACAACTGGCTGATAATCCTGGCCAGGCAAATATCGCTGCCCACGTGACTCATACGCCTAGTCGCATTACTCATACGCACCGTCAGCCGGCTGATAATCATCATCGATGCAGCTGTTGGCCAACTGACTGTTGGCAGGCCCGATAACGTTAGCCAATCGGGCCTAGACACCGTCATGTTCGTCCTGACACCAAAAATAAAGAATCGTTCAGACATTACTCATACGATCCGTAGTCTAGTGGGAATTTTTTTTGGTAGTTTTGAATTTTCTTTATGCTACTTTTGTGTGTGTTATCGACCATCAAACAAATAAACGGGCTGACAAACAAACCGACAGCTGGCTAAAGTCTTTGTCGTTGTATCAGCGGACCATGGCTATAGCTCCATATACCGATAAGATTACGTTTCAGTTCCAATTCCAGTACCAGTTCCAGTTCCAGTTCCAGTTCCAGTTGACAGTCCGCTGTTCCAATGAAACAAAAAAAAAACTCAGCCTGTTTGCCATTAAGTTGGTCAAACATTTGGGCAAAATTGTTGACAAACCTGTTGTTGTCACACACACACACACACACACACACACTCATACTATTCTATATACATGTGTACGAATCGTGCCATAGCACATATTAACCAATCTGCGTACATATATGCAAATTTGCTTGGGGATGGGCACAACGATAAGAACCGAAAATGTTCCGTTGGCGACCCACGATTTTATTTGACTATTTCGAAATATCCAAATAGGCATTACGTAAGATATTCTATATATACATACATATATGTATTTATTGTATCTTTGTCTTTGCATATAAAAGTATTTTGGAAGCTGTGCCTTTGGCACGGGCATTCGTTTAGTCGTCTCTATAAAGCATGTTTTCATTTCTATTTAATACATTGTTACACACTGCGGTGCTTTGGGCCAAAAGCGAATATTTGTATTACTATTTTGTTGTTTATAGAGCTATTATATCATTAAATTTAACAGAAAACTAAGAATTTTCTTTAAATAGAGTTAAATATTTTTATTAAATTAAATAAGTAATATAAAAAAAATCGAACTTTCGATAATCTTTTTTTTCGATATTTATCGGAGTAACATCACTACAGCAATACATAAATTTTTGACAAAAATACAAATTAAATATAAAGTTTACGTTACTTTTTAATACATGTACATATTTTATAAAAATAATAATGAAATCCGTTTTCGACAGTTTTCACCCTGTGAACAGGGTATCGCGCAGTCGGTTACAGCCAACTGCAAAGTTTTTATTTGTTTTCATTCATTTATTCGTTAGTTTTTTTTGTCCCGCGCCACACAATAATCTCAAGAATGTTTCGACGAAAGGCGTTAATACGAAGAATATGGAAATACGAGCACAAAGCGTTTCAATTCAAAATGCAAAATGATGTACATATTTTCTAGGTTAAGTACGGCTGGTAGATCATGTGTATGTGTGTGTGTTTTTTTAAATGAACGCTGACTAAGTACAAGCGACCAAATGAGCTCATCTTTAAGTCAGAATTCGCATGGCTAGCTCAGTCATAAGCAATTACACTGGCCTTTATTTGTTTGTTAACCCAGTCAACACATACTTATTTAGAAAACACCGCACAATTTGGTTTGTTTATTTACACGCTGTTCGGTGACGTCACACAACTTACAGCGTTGCAGCTGAGCTGTTATCGTGCCGCCATTGAACTTCAAAAGCAAAAAGGCCGCTTCCGATCCTGCGACTTCTTATCGATATGTTGCCAATGGTGGTACATTACAGCTCTGCTGTCTCGCGTCATCGATCAAGCGAGTATTTTTGCAGTTCTTTATTGCGACAGATTTAGCATATTTTTTGTTTACCAGCAGCGGCATCAAATGATCAATGATCAAATCGTATGAATTTAGGCCATTGTCTAGACTATTGAAGCGTACAGTTCTCTTGTGTGGTAGTCAGCAACATAAATAAATGGCTATAATATATAATTTTGTGACTGCTATACATAATAAATAAATAAGCATAATATATATATACCATTAGCAAATACACACATACCCACAGTTTTGGATGACGCAAATTTGTCTGGTGAACAGAGTTGCCTAGATGTGATGCGAAAAAAATACATGTCTGTGGTCAAGTGCAGGCTGCATTCGCATCGCAGTTCAATCAACTTTGTTCGACAGGGGGCGCTTTTACTACACGCAATCATTAGTTCACACACAAAAAACAAAACAAAACAAAACAAGCGAAAAACAAACAATAACATAAACAAGAACCAGTTGACTTCAGTCGCTGCTGCCGCTGTTGTTGTTGTGTGTGTTGTTATTGCGAGCCATGCCAACAGGTCGCCGTCGCTTTTGGCTTTGGCAATGTCTGCAACTTTCAGCTTTCACTTTTCGCCTGCCTTTTGTTTTTAGGCACACCTGTACGAATGCCGCCTAATGCTCATTGCCTTTTAATTGCCAGCTAAACGTATATGAAGCGCAAATGAGCATGTCATCGAAATCTGTGTCATCGGTTTGAAGCAACACCCACACACGAGCAGGCCAATGATCTGACCGTTCATGTGCAGTGCTGGCATTTTCAAAATCGTAACGTACTTTTCGATTCTCTCCCCGATTCGTTTAAGGTGTGTGTGTGTGTGTGTGCAAAAGGCAATTAACTGCTCACCCAATGCTCAATTGCTCAAGGTGACATCATGTTGAGCCCCTTCCCCCGTCTCTCCATCCCCACTATTATGCCAATTAAGATCATGAATTTCTTTGAGTAAACTTACATATGTGCATTTTTTCTGACTCGTTTGATCTTGTTCTGGTTTCAGGTATTGGGCATCATTTGTATGGCGTGTGCCTCGCCAGCCCTGGCCTCTGCAACAAGTTTCTTCCTGTTTGTTGTTGTCATCTCGTTCATCATTACCATCCTGCTGATAGCCGCCTATTTCCTGGGCATACGCGAGGCACTCAACGTGGCCGTCAATTGGATATTCTCTGTAAGTGCGAGCGAGTACAACAGTTGAATGACAACACTCCATAGCTGCCTCCGTCTCTCTCTGTTTGACTTGCAGGAACTGCTGACGACCGCTGTGCTGACCCTGCTCTACTTTATTGCGTTCATCGTGCAGCTGGCCAGATGGGCCGAGTCGAACGACAAGGGACATGGCTCCAATACGGCGGCTGGCGTCTTCGGACTGTTCAACTTTTTGGCCTATGCGGCGGGCACATACTTCTTATTCCTGGCGCACAGATCGGGCGCCACGCACTAAAGCGATTTGTGCAGCATTGCCGAGCGATCTGATCTGATCCCGATCCAGATCCGACTCGATCCAAAACGGAACAATTTTAATAGTCATGCGCACCCAAAAACAACAAAACATAAAACAGAAGAAGAAGAAGAAACAAACGCTTAACGCATGCGGCACACCCACTACGAAAAAGCAAACGTAGCGTAGAATAAGATTAAGTGCAATTTGTGTAATTGCTTGGAAAGTTGTTATATTTTTTTTTTTTTTTGGTAATTTTATTTTTTCCCCTTAATTTTTCAGCAAAAAAGCTCAATTGAAAGCTTGCTCAGATCAGTTCAGTTCGCTCTCGCGTTCCGCTCAACGTGCGACTTGATTTGTTTTTAATGTTATTTTAATGCTTAATTTAACTTTAACGCCTGCTAACATTTAAGTTCAATACACAAGGCAACAAAACAAAAAACCAAAATAATAAAAAAAAAAAAGTTCAATAAATTATTTGTATTTTATAACTGTAAGCAAATTGTAAATCAGTTGTTTTTTTCACCACAGTTGGTAGTCAAGCTGAAGCCAGCAAGCTTTAGTCAAGACACACACTTAACGAAACATTTGACACAATCCCCCACAAAAAGTTTTTTGTGAATTTTACTTTATTATAAATTAATATAAAAAGAAAACAGACACCTGTGTATTTAATAATTAACCCTAGTGATTGATTAAATTCAATAAATTTTTCGCATTATTTGCTGCTTGAAACAACATAAAAATTGATAGGTTTGTTTTCGGTTGGGCAAAAATTATTTGGAAATTTTCGAATAGGTCTTGAGTAGAGTTTCACACCCGGCGAACTTTTCGCAGAAAAAATAAACAGCAATATTTGTAATTTTGCAAAAATGTTTAATTTAAATGACTAGATCGTATTATTTATGAAATAAATATTTTAAAACATTGTACGCATTTTGCTAGAGTTACAAATAAAATGGAAAAATTAATGGAATCGAATTGGTTGGTGGACAACTTGACTAATGCGGCGAAAAAGTATCGATATTTTGAAAAAGACAAATAAATTTGCAGCACCCCTTTTAAGTAATTTTATTTATTTTAAATATGCCACAGGGAAACATAATCAGAAAGTACCGAGTGTTAACGCTTAATTTTGAAGCTTTTAGAATTAAATGATCAATGAAAATAATATATATTTGGTATTTTTTTTTGTCATTAAGCTTATTTAGTCGAGACTTACACCCAGAACTTTTTCGCCATATTCGAAAGGAAACATTTCTGAGCGAATTCGCGCCGCACGGAGCCAAGGCAAATTCCGGATGGATGAGGAAGTTGTTGGGTTGCCGGTAATAACGACAATGATGATTACGATGATGATGATGGTATTGGTGTTGGTTAAGTTTATGTGGCTGGTTGCAAATAATAATAATGACGATGATGGCTGATCGCAAAATCAAACATATTTCTTGAACTCATCGTAAATGGCCAGGACGAGGGCACCTCCGGTGCCGCGTATAATATTCGAGAAGGCGCCCTTGAAGAAGGCGCCCATGCCCTCCTGCTTGGCAATCACCATCCAACAGTGGGCGGTATTCTTGTACAGCATCTCCGATTTTTTCAGGCCCGACTGCATCATCATTCGACGCCGGACCGTATCGAACGGATACGAGGCGATTCCGGCAATTGTGGTCACCACCTGGGCGATGCCCCAGCTGACGTAGAAGGGCGTATTTTTCGGATTCGGCAAGTGATCGCGACACGTATCGTAGAAGCCAAAGTAGGCGGCCCGATAAATGATGATGCCCTGCACGGAGACCACAAAGCCACGGTACAGCCCGATCAGTCCGTCCGACCTGACCACCTTCCGCAGACAGTCGATCAGTCCGTTGAACTCCCGCTGGCCGCCTTTGCCCACATCTGCTGCCAAACTGTAGGGGGTGGAAGGGGAGAAGCGTCAAAATACAGCTGCGTTTCGATAACAATCGATAACAAACAACAATCGGGAGTGCCCGACTAGGCGATACCCTCCAATACGGTCCTGCTGCTCAAAATTTTATATATATTCTTTTGAATAGTTACAATAAATCGGTATTTCGATAATCATGCGATATATCGATCTCTTTTAATCGGATATACAATAAAATCGATGTTCCCTGGAGTCGTGGCAACATTCTCACTTGTTATTATCAAAGCAAAATTGCTTACATACCAAATTTGGTGACTCTAGCTTATGTAGTCTACAACATATGCGCAAGTTAACTAAACGATATTTATCGATTTTATGGAAACGGACCGTGTTATTGACATTAAGAAATTAAAGTTGATCTAAACTTTAACATGTTTCTAACTATACAGTTTTAGGATATGAGATCGATATTTTTATCGATTTCGGACTTACCGAGTACGTGCGAAATCCAGAGGATAGACAAAACACAAGGAAGTGGCGCCAGCGGCACCGCCAGATGCCAAATTGCCCATAAAATGGCGCCAGAATTGCTTTTTCTTATCGACGCCACCAAGAAATATCTAAAAAGAGGAAGAGTTTCAATCAGAGAAAGCGTATAATTGAATATCGATAGGCGATCAAATAAATGAACGTATAAGACCGTGCAAAAGTAAATGTCGAATGAAGTAAACGTATAAGATATTCTACAAGTGAGCGTATAAGACAATATATAAGAAAGCGATGTGATAAAGTGAAAGCATCAGCGTATAAGCGAACGTATAAGTTAACTTATAAATGAGCGTGGTAGGTAATGTATAAGTAGAGATGAGCGTATAAGTAATGGTATAAGTGAATGTGTAAACGTATAAGAAAGAGCGTAAAGTAGATCGTACGTATAGTGAATGTATAAGAGAGCATATAAGACGCACAAGAGAAATTAGAAGAATGTGTATAAGAGATCATATAAACGGTTGAAGCGTGTTTATAAAATGTGTATAAGAGAGCTTGATAGAATGCGTATAAGAGAGCGTGCACTCACCGACTTGTAGACGTCCTTAAAGGCAAAGTTGAGAGCCTGTGTGGGAAAATAACGTATTACATTGGCCAAATTGCCGCGCCAGAACGAGGAGAATCCCTGCTCCTTGGGTATGCGAATGAAGCAATCGATGATGCCCTTGTAGCGCTGATCGGCCTGAATCTGCTTGGACACCTCCTGCACCTGAAGGATCAGCTTGACACGCTCGATGGGCGCCACAGCCGTTTTGGCCAAAGCGGCCGAAACGCCGCCCATCATGAAATCGATGAGAAAGGACTTGACGCTATCCTTTCTCATGGCGCCACCATCATCACCCATTCTGCCGCGTTCCTTGCTCCTTGTCTATCCAGTGGCTGTCTCTCTGTCTGTTGTTTGCCTTCCTTGGATCCGCTGATGGCTCTATATTCGTCCTTGCTGTCTTTCGAAGAGCGATATTCAAGTCCGAAGAAAGTAAAACCTTTAAAAGTTACTTAATTTTATTTTTTTTAAAACCAACCAAATGTGACGCATCAATTTGGAATTTCAAATAGAATAACCAGCATAAAATATTGTTTTTGGACTACTTGGATATTATAATTTTGTGTCGCCTGTTTGCAGGACCCGGCAGTGCCTAAGTTGTTTTTTAAAATTAAATTTACCTGTTAATTCTATCGAAAAATCCGCTTTTAAAATAAATTTGTTTAGCTGAAGAAGAAAAATTGCATTTGGAAATTTGTGAAAAATTCACATGCAATTGAAATAAAACACAATTTGTCTACTATTTTTATCATTTTTATATTTTTAACCAACCGCAGGTTGATTGGTTTGTTGGTTGTTCGCTTGAGAAATGTGTTCGCATTTATTTCTCATGCATTCTCGCACTCGATTCTCTTTAACAAACTGATCGGCAAAAGGGGTTTAAAGAGAGAAAAACGGTTACAAAAAAAAAAAACATCCAGGCTCTGCCAACAATCACCTGTCGAACTTAACAAGAATACTAGCTTATAAATTATATATATGTATGTCTAGAATGTTCGTCTGATTTTGTTGTTGTTGTTGTCTCTCTCTGTATTTGTGTGTTGTGGCTGTTTGTTGTGGATTCAAAGAAGTTTGGATGTTTGTCCGTTTCCGTTTCCTCCCAGCTCCCTTTGCTTTTCTAGTTGCTGTTGTTGTTGTTGTCTGGCCATCTTAAGTGTTTTTTTTTTGCTATTTACGCAAGTGCAATTAAATTATATTCCAGTTATTATATATAATATAATTTCATAATTATATTGGGGGTTATTGCTGTTGATGTTTCTTGCTGTTGTTTAAACATTTACTGCTGTTGTTGTTGCTGTTGTTACAATTTTCATTTGTTTTTATATAATATAATTAGCTGGTAGTGTTGGTTTGTTGTTGTTTTGTTTGTTGTTGTTGCTGTTGTTTATGTTTTTTGTTGAATAATTTAATAATTTAATTTACAAGACCTTCTTGATCTCATCGTACAACACAAGCACGAAAGCACCGCCAGTGCCTCTGAGAATGTTGGAGAAGGCGCCCTTGAAGAAGGCACCGCTGCCTTCCTGCTTGGCAATGGTGGCCCAGCAGTGCAGTGTGTTCTTGTAGATGACCTCGGTGGCCTTGCGGCCAGACTGCATCATCATGCGACGACGGACAGTATCGAATGGATAGGACACAATACCAGCAACAGTTGTGACAGCCTGTGCGATGGCCCAGCTGATGTAGATGGGTGTGTTCTTGGGATCGGGCAACATGCCGCGAGCGGTATCATAGAAGCCAAAGTATGCAGCACGGTAGATGATGATACCCTGTACGGATACACCGAAACCACGGTACAAGCCAACAATGCCGTCACTCTTGAAGATCTTGGTCAAGCAGTTGCCCAAACCGGTGAATTCACGAGCGCCACCCTTGCCAGTATCAGCAGCCAAGCTGTATTCAATTGAAAAATATTCACAATCAGTTGGGGGAGAAACGATCATTTATGATTGATAGAACTTACCGAGTACGAGCAAAGTCCAATGGGTAGACAAAGCAGAGAGAGGTTGCACCAGCGGCACCACCAGAGGCCAAGTTGCCCATGAAGTAACGCCAGAACTGGGTGTTCTTGTCAACACCACCCAAGAAGACCTATAAAATCAAGAATTTATGGTTATAGATTAGATTGTAGATTAATTTGGTATGCTCGATAGATGGGATGCTCACCTGCTTGTACTTGTCCTTGAAGGCAAAGTTCAGAGCCTGAGTTGGGAAATATCTAATAACGTTGGCCAAGTTACCGCGCCAGTATGAAGCAAAACCTTGTTCCTTTGGAATGCGGATAAAGCAATCAACCATACCCTTGTATTGCTGATCGGGGGTGATTTGTTTCGAGATGTGCTGAACCTGCAGCAGCAGTTTCACACGCTCAATGGGTGCGACGGCAGTCTTTGAGACGGCTGCGGAGATGCCTCCGGCAGCGAAGTCCTTGACGAATCCCATAGCATCGAAATCCTTGCCCATTTTGCTGTAAACACAATATAAATGTGCGCGCGCAATTTTGCCACAAATTAACAACAAATTTCCTTTCCATCATCATCTTCTTCTTCTTAGTCAGTCGTTAGTTTTGAGGTTATGTTTATGATTGGTTAATGATATTGAGTTCTTGATTTTTGCTTGCATAATGATTTTCGTTTTGTTCGTAAGCACATTTCACTTTGACACAGTTTTAATTTTTACAAACAATGATAGCCACCAAAACCAAATGAAAATGTTACATGCATAAATGAAACTTATATGGAGGGGAAAAAACACACAGCGCCCAAATTTAAAAGCAATCGAAACCGCGCGATAACCAATTTATCGATGCCACCTGCCGCCAAGTATCGAGTACTTTGCATGCAGGCGCACAATCAAACGCTTATCGAAAGTTAGACGAGCTTTGTAATTTGAAGCGACGATGTTTAAAACAGAAGAGGTTAAATGGAAAAAGTACTTAAACTAGGTTATGTTAGGCATGCAAATGATTTAGTTGTGCATATTAAAATAAAATAAAAATATATACATAAAATTAAAAGGCAAGTTTACTTCAACTATTGTCTGTGTGCTATGTCAGCACTTTTAAATGTAAATGCGAATGTGTGTTTGTATACATGTTAATTTAACGAAAGAAATACACAAAAGCAACTGATATCAGCGCAGTTGCCGTTGTCAAGCGGCGACTTTGCAATTGTTTGTGTATTGGTGCGATGTATTACATATATGCATGTATTAGTGAAAGAGAGCCGGCAACTGATCGCGGTTTCTTTTTCTTTTCTTTTTCTGCTTATGAATCAGTTTTACAATTGAAACCGCCAACTGCCATGTGTTTATGTACCGATTTTTTTTTATTTATTTCTTTTTTCTTGTATGCATTTATGCAAACGAGCACCCAACTAGCTGCAATCTGATTGAGTTCTGTTTGAACCAGTTATAATAAAGACCAATAAACGCAATCTTTGAATTGAAGATACAAAAGGGGGAATGACTTTTATATGAGTTACGTGGCAATTGAATGCAGCAAATTTTGGCAATAAGCACATACACATGCATGTGTATATGTACATATTGCATAATTTAAACGCTTGTATAACATAGTTGATAGCGCTTTCAATTTAATTGAAATGCCAAGAGCGCAGCAGCTGTGGACAGAAACCAATGCTAACTGGTTGTGTAAAGGGGATGGCTATACATGTGCTCGTTCTCGCAGCTGACATTGACTAAAGTGTCATAGAGAGGGAGAGCAAGAGAGCTTTCTTTTCATTCTGTTGTCTTGTTAAATTTAGAATTCAAGTGTATGAACAACATAGCAGCAAAATTTGTTCATTGTTTTTCGTTGTTGTTGCTTTAAATGTGGCACAAAATTAAATTAGCAGCCACCGGTCCCGTCTAGGCCACATTTCATTGACGAAAACCGTATTTATGTAACACCTGGCACAGCACGAGCGCACAAAAAAGAGAGAAAGCGGCACTTAAGAGAACTTTGTATTTGCTGACTGTGCGAACAGTAGTGGGCGTGCAGCAATCAACTGTAAAAGCGTTGCCCTGTTATCTAATCTCCAGGGGTCGAAGAGTCTGCTACTGTCGATTGAAAGAGCTTTTGCAAAGAGAGCACGCGCAACCGTGATGTAATAGTTTCAACTGGGCACAAGAAAAAAAATTATGGCATTGGATAAATAAGAGCAAGACGAAGTTGCACGTGTAACAATTTCCTGGGTGAGGGGTTATTGTTTATTGCTTTCCACTGTATTGTTGTCATTGCTAATAAACATTAGTGGGGCGGCAACTTTTTATTTTCGATTGCATAACTGCTTCAATCACCAGAAAAAAAAATATATTGTTATATATTGTTTTAACCAATTTATAATCAATTGTAAACGCATATGCTTTTGTTGCTACCAATTTTCAGTTGCTTAATGCTTTTGCACGTTTATGTAACAATAAAAAAAATTTGTGTTGCTTAACTCCAAGCAAGAAAGAAAAAAAAAAAAAAATTCTTATTATTGTTCACCAATGCTTTTCTTTTAACTATGCTGTTTAACTATTATTGATTTTATTCGTATTCATGCACAAAAAGTGCATTTAATTTGTTATACGTACAATTTGTTTGTGTTTAAATATCACAGCACCGAAAAAAAATTATTTATCCTTATTCCTTGCGAAAGGTCTGCACCGGACGGCAACTAAATTGCTTGTGAACGATTCGCACAGCGAAAGCGACGAGCTAGCCTGCGCTGCGTTGGTCAGCTGCTGCTGCCTCTGCTGGCAGAGGCGAATTCAAGTTCAGGTGCTCTCACGCGTCGCAGTCGCGGAGCAACAGTTGCGGGAGAGTGTGAGCGCGACACTTAACGGTAACAAAAGCATTTTACCATTTTAAGCTCAAAATACTGAGAGACAGAGACACACACATACGCACACACACACACAAGCTTTTGCACGTGTGCGCATACGCCAAAATTATCGAGAGAGAGAAAGAATGATAGGCAGAGAATGAGCAGATCAGCGCCTTATCATCTTGTCTATATGTACATATGTCTGGGTAGCACTGACTGTCAAGAATTCAATGCCAATCCCATTGCATAACACCGTTAACTAGGCGATAATGAATTCTCAAACAGGAGAAGTTATTGGCCAAACGTTAATAGGAATAGAAAGTGGGAAGAAAAAGTATATAAAAATACAATGCTTAAATGTTAGCCCAAACATATTATATATAAATGTATTTGTTTCAATTGTTTTTCATTTACCCCTTTCGAGGTTTGCAGCGCCTTCAAAAAATGAATGCTTGCCAAAAATGTAAACTTTTAACTCAGTTGGCAACGCGCCGACACCATCAGCAGCGTTGACGCCCGCGTCAACAACATAGCATGTGACTTGTGAAAAAATTGACGCATGTGCGCGACGCTCTCTTTTGTTCTTTCTCTCAGTGTTTCTGTCTCATGCTCTCTTAGATACAATGTGCGAAGCGACGTCACAGGGCTTTTGCAGACGGAAGGGGGCGGGGGCGCAAGTCAAATGTGCGTACTGCGATTAGATAAACAGAGCTACTTATACGGCAATTTTATATAAGAATTTTTCAAGGTCTCCTTATCGCCAACAATTACATAAAAAAAATAATTAACGCTGGACGGTCTAATTCATAGCCGTCTGCGGCACAGCAAATGACAAATGCTGGCAGCGCGCCAAGGGAAAAAAACCTAATGCAGCGGAGTTGCGGCCCCAAACTCAATAGTGGCTATTTTAAGCAAATGGGTCCAAGTGCGATGGCCCTGCAGTGAAATCAGTTCAATGGGTTAAATACTGTTACATATACAAATGTAAATGTGATGTTTTTCTTTCAAGCATTGCCAGACACCCGGCAACAGAGACACATAAACAATATCTTCGCGATAGAAGTGAAACTTATGTGTGCTGCGTTTGCATAAAAATTTCTAGAAGTGTTGCTGACGCATCAGGGCGAGGGCCGGCGATTTGTTTATTATTTGCCAATTACAATCAGTTGGCAACTGTGGAGCTGAGCTCCATTTGAATGAGAGAATATGCAATTGAAGATGTTGTTTCACAACACTACGCAGGACAACTCATGGAAAATGGCGCTAAAAATGCCACAAGCGCAAAAATAAATACAAAAAATCACATGCGGCAATTTACATGACCCGTTTGCTTTGCTGACGTCACGCCAGGCAGCATCAGCGACAGCACCGCAAATGAACCGGTTTTCGTTTTGTAAGCATTTCTCAGAAAGCAGGTAAAATGTATATGCACATTTTCGGGATTTGCAACTCGACAAACAATAAAGCGGTCATTGGTTAATAGAATAAGAAATGTGCTCTTAGAAATTGATGAAACAAAAGAAATTCAAAACAAAAAAAAAAGAAATACACACACACACACACTCAAACATTCAACCGCTGCGAATTTTGCGCGTGTAAATGTCGAAGCGTGCGAGTGAGTGAGAAGGCACGACTAGCACATGGAACTTATATCTATGTAACTGTGTGTGTGTGTGTGTGCCGCTTTTCGAGCCGCAATTGTCACACTTTCAACTACAAAAAATAAAAATGAAAATTCTGAATACTACACAAACACAGGTAAAAACGAGGTATTCAATTAGATTCATTGGAAAAGCAGCTGTCGCAGATTATGCATGCACATGAACGCACATGTGTATATGTGCGACAGTTTGCTTGTGTGGCACACTGTTCATTTTATTCTGCTTGCTTTCAACTTTTTCTTGCGAAAATTTTTTAGGTTAGAACTCGTGAGCGTTCTTAACACTTTGCAAGTATGTGTGTGGGTGCTTGAAAAAGAGGACATGGACACGGACGACTGGTTTACCTTGTTATTTATATAGACGCTGAATCTTTGCGGATTTAAATTTGGTACAACGTTGTTTTGGCCTGCGAATTATTTTGTGGTTATGTAAGCACAATTTATGCAGAATTTTTGCAAATTTTTTAACAAAAAAAATATTAATACATGTTTCTAACGGCGCCATGGCGCTTGGCTACAATATACAGTTAGATTCATACACCGGAATATTAAACCAACACCAACACACAACAAAAAAAATAGCACATTACATAACTAAAATTTAGTGCAAGGTGAACGTGAAGAAAAAAATCAATGGCGAATTCATAATGGGTGCACTGTCCGTTTTTTGTAGTAGTTCGCAGCAAAAAAATAAAGAGTTGTATAAAAGAAAAGCACAATACCTTCAGTTATTAAACTTCTTACAAAAGTCACAGAATAAAAACTTCTTTTGCAGAATAAAATTTCCCACTTGGCGTCGAAATTAGCCGCGTGCTCACTTAACGAACGCAATTCGTGAAGTGTTCGTAAAACGTGAACAGTGTGCTAAACTGTCGCGGCGCTCAGGAAAAGCCCGATTTATTTCAGTGGCTATCGATAGGTACAATAACTATGGCGATATATTTAATAAAATTTAATTCAATTAAGTGAAAAGAGCCTTAGTTTTAGTCTTAGAGTTTTTGGTTATTGCATGGTTAATTAAACATGTTATTGAGCTTTGTAATAAAAATTAATTTGTATATTTTTTTGAGAAAAGTTGAATGAGTTTCACTAGAAAGAAGGTGCACACATTCTTTTGTAGAGTTGTAAAACACAAGTATCGATATCGAAATTCGATTTAGTTCTGACATTCAGTATTTTTATACGTTCTCAAACACTAAATAGAAAAGTTGGGAAAACGTGCGAGTGAGTGACAATTTTACAACGCCTTCAGTCTATAAAAATCATTAACAATATTAAAATTCTCAACTATAGAAGATGACTGGTCGCGAGGGCGGTAAAAAGAAGCCACTGAAGGCGCCCAAGAAGGAGGGCAAGGAGCTGGACGATGACGACGTTGCCTTCAAGCAAAAGCAAAAGGAGCAACAAAAGGCGCTCGAAGCGGCCAAACAGCAGGCGGCCAAAAAAGGACCCCTCGTCGGTGGCGGCATCAAAAAGTCGGGCAAGAAATGAACGCAGCGCACAATTATCAACCGTCTATTAATTTGAAGAAGACTGTCTTTTAGCCCAACATCAAAAACGTACACAAATGCCAAATTCAGTTTTGCGTTCCGTCGAAATTGAGCGTTAAGCAGTCCCAACAAATATTCATTTCTCTTTTTATACTTATGACTTAACATAAAAATAGCACATTAAATGTTGTAACAAGAGGAAAACACTTCTATATGTTAAGCGTCATTTCTGTTGCTCTCCAGCATGTGGAAAGCTGGCCTGGGTGCCCGGCAGCTGCACCGACTTGGAGGCCACCTGGCAGGCGGCTGCGATGTGCGTCGTCAGCTTCTCGGCCGGATGGCGGGCCAGGTTGTGCGCCAAGGCGCCAATGAAGGCATCGCCGGCGCCGGTGGTGTCCACCACCAGCTCGGGCGGCACATAGGGAGCAGCCACATGCTCGTGCCGCGTGGGCGCCTCCTTTGTGGCGCACACAGCGCCCAGTTTGCCCAGCGTTATGATCACCGTGTTGGCGCCCAGCTCAATCAGCCGCTCCATGGCCGCATTCGCCTCGCTATGGAAATAGATCAAATATCAAAATCTATTCGGATTGTGTGCATTGGACTCTCCATTACCCGATGCTGCTGATGCTCGGCACGCCGGTCATGAGCGCCGCCTCCGATTCGTTCACACACAGGATGCTCGCCAGCTGCAGCAGCTCCGCTGGCGTCTGTTCCAGCGCCGGGGCAGCATTCAAAATGGACACGCCCCGAAATTTGTGCAGCGCCTGCAGCGTTGCCTCAACGGGCGTTTCCAGCTGGCAGACGAGCACCCGGGCCTGTGCGAAAGATTTCGCTGCAGCAGCCACATCGCTGGCGTCCAGCAATCGGTTGGCGCCCACCACAATGATGATGTTGTTCTCGCCATCGTCGGAGACGGCAATTTGGGCAATGCCCGTCGTTGCGCCGCCCACCTGCTGCACGTGCTCCACGTTGACGGACTCGGCGCGCAGCTGACGCAGATAGTCAGCGCCAAAACTGTCGTCGCCCAGTTTGGCGACGAGCGCCGTGCGCGAACCGAGACGGGCAGCGGCCACGCATTGATTGGCGCCCTTGCCGCCGAATCCCGTCTGGAATTTGTGGCCGTGCAACGTTTCGCCGGCTTTGGGCAGGCGTGGTGTGTAGCTGGTTAAAGAAATGGGCGCTAGACAAAGGGTAGCCAATCAATGTTCATTGTCCACTTACCAGATGAAGTCTATAATGGCGGAGCCAAAGACCAACACGTCCAAAGATTCGCTCATTTTAGTTTGTTTAAGTTTTTCTAGTGCGCTTATCTGAATAGCTGTGTGTTTGCCTTAGTCTTGGCCTTAGCTGATAATTGGCAATAGCTGGGGAAATGCAGCGCCGGCGGCGGCTTATCACCGACAACAGAATCAGATGCCATTATATATGTACGTACACATATATGTGTGTTTACGTCCCTCCCACCCGCCAAGTCCGAAAGTGCGTTGGTCTAGTGTGACGTCAGCGGAACTGAGTACAAGAGCTGTGCTGAATCGTTCAATTGAACAACTCACTTAATTGAACGAAAAAAAAAAATACTTCCGTTATATTCCTATTATTGTTGCATTTAAATTAACATGATTCTATTCAATTAATAATTAAATATTACATGATATGTATTAAGCATCAACACATATTTTTGTTACAAAATTATGTAACATGAAAATTCTTACGAAAGTGAACTATCCTACTTAGTCATAGTTTTCAGCATCGATATGTATAGTGCGCCAAAATATATCGATAGGTGCAACAAGTTTCAACAAGCGTTCAAAATAACTTCCTAGCTTTTTAAATAAATGCGCGTCGCAAGCTGCTGGAAATTTCTAATGTTCATATAGTAGAACGGTTTTCTGTGATTTAAAATATAATAGGCAAATGTATTATAAACAAAATACGGTATTTCTGTTAGTTACTCAAAGCTGCACAGTATCGATAGCGTGCCTTATCGTTTTTTCAAAAAGTATCGGGAAAAAGCAACAAGTGTCAACAACCGCTCTAAATATATATATGTATATGCACTTATTAGAGGCAGAATTTTTTGTGAACGCAATTTGAATTCGCAATTATGTCGTTGCCAAGATTCACAAGCATTATCCGACTATCACCCAGAATAGCTGGTAAGTGTGACCAACGCAAACTGCCCAGATCAAAATGAACGTTGCACTTGAATACAGTTAGGTATCCAAGTGAACGGTACAAAGTCCGAATAGATTTTCATTCTCAAACTGAATTTTTGCATTTTCTTTGCAGCAATGCAGCCCAAACGCAACAACACAAAGGCGGCCGCCGCGGTGGCAGCACAGTTCAAGACGCTGGCCATCAGCTCGCCAAAGCCGTTCGTCTTCCATGTGGAGCTGAACCGGCCCAAGCAGCTGAACGCCATCAACCGGGATATGTGGCTGTAGGTGCACAAATATCAATAAATATCATAAATGCATACTAATTGTTAAATCCCCCACCCAAGCGAGATCAAAGACTGCTTTGAAACGCTGGCCATCAATCCGGATTGCCGGGCCATTGTTCTGTCCGCGGCCGGGAAGCATTTCTGTGCCGGCATCGATCTGACCTCGATGATGAGCCTCGGCCAGCAGCTGGCCGACTGCGAGGATGTGGCACGCAAGGGCGTCATTCTGGAGCGCACCATCAAGCTGTACCAGGACTCGATCAGTGCCGTCGAACGGTGTCCCAAGCCCGTCATCATGGCGGTGCACCAGGCGTGCATCGGCGCCGGCGTCGATCTGATCACCGCCGCGGACATACGCTACAGCACACAGGACGCCTTCTTCCAGGTGAAGGAGGTGGACATCGGCATGGCCGCCGACGTTGGCACGCTGCAGCGCCTCCCGAGGGCAATCGGCAGCCAGTCCCTGGCCAGGGAACTCTGCTTCACGGGGCGACGCTTCGAGGCGGCCGAAGCCGAGCGCAGCGGCCTCATCAGCCGCGTATTTCCCGACAAGGATTCGCTGGTGGTGGGCGCCCTAACGCTGGCCGAGGATATTGCCGGCAAGAGTCCAATTGCCGTGCAAACGACCAAGGAGAACATGGTCTATTCGCTGGAGCACACCAACCAGGAGGGACTCGATCACATTGTGAGTGAACTTGGGATAGGATAAGATTTGACTGGAAAACTTTTGCAGTTCCTTAGAACTTTTTGTTTAGAGTTGGATCTCATTTCTAAATACAATAGCTTAAGATTTCTGTGAGAAAAACTAAGATTTAAAGTCAGCTTTAGTGAATAATTGAATTTCAAGTTAATTTGAAAGAAAAGTTAAATTTTTGTATGAAATTCCCTAAGAGAAAATAAGTATTTATTTTCGAACATTTTTTCATTATAGAAAAATGGACCAAAAACTTTTTCAGTTTAGTTTTTAAAACTTTAAGCTCGTTTTCAAAAATGTGTATAAAAATTTTTAAGACTTTTTTGGAAAATCTCTTTGCAAAATTTCCGCCTGAAATGCATTTAAAAAACTCTAGCGAATAAGTTATTTTATACCCATTATATCTATAGTCTGAAAATAAGTGGAAAATTATTCTGTGTATTTTTTAAATTTTTATACCCTTAAAAAATCATATATGAACTATTAAGTAAAAAGGCAGTTAGACAAAAATTAAACTTTTGTCTGATAAATTTAAAATTGGAATCTAAAAAAATGTTTTTAGTTGTTTATGATTAGATTGTTGTTGACCTTTTAACCCGTTTGTTTTTTTTATAGCGTATTATCAACAAACTGAATCTGCAATCTGAGGACTTTGCTCAGTCGGTGGCCGCACAGCTGACCAAGGACGAGAAGCCCGTCTATGCCAAGCTCTAGGGGATTATCTTAAACAGTCAAATAAATATTATATATTGTAAAAACTTTTCTAAATTGTTACTCTTTTTTATATATGTGTCTCTGTCTGGGATCACAAGTAAATAATCTTAAATTAAACTATGACTAGGAATTTTGTTAATGGTAACGGTGGGAACTACTTGAATAGATTTTCGATGGCGCGACGCTCCTTAACACAGCCGGCGGTTAGCACCTCCACCTGGCCGTGCTCATTGATCAGTATGTCGTCCTCGATGCGTATGCCGATGCCACGGAATTCGGGCGGCACATCCGTGCGCTTCTCATCAATGTAAATGCCCGGCTCGACGGTGAAGACCATGCCCGGCTGGAGGCGCGTGTTGCGCGACACATGCGGCGTATCGTGCACATCCATGCCCAGGTAGTGGGAGACGTGATGCGGACAGAACTTGTAGCCCTGCGTGGCCAGCGCCTTGTGATCGCTCAGATGCTTGCCCACCAGCCCGATCTCCTGCAGATATTTGCCCAGCCTGAAGCAGGTCGTCTCGAACAGTTGATCCAAAGTCTCGCCGCCCGGCTGCAAAATGAGACCTGCAAACAAATGCAAGGATTAGAGATTACAAAAAAAATAAAAACAAACAAATGTATCTGCAGATTCTTTCACCGATTGTCTCCTTTTGGAGCTGCTCGAGCATGTCGTAGAGCGTGCGCTGCGGTTCCGTAAATTGTCCGTCGACGGGCCAGGTGCGCGTTATGTCGCTGGTGTAGCCGCCGTACTCGCAGCCGGCGTCCATTAGCAGCAGCTCCTCCGGCTGCAGCAGCTGTGTGTTGTTCACATAGTGAATAACGGTCGCATTTTTGCCAGCGGCCACCACCGGCGGATACGCCAAATAGCTGGCGGTGCGCATGCGGCACTTGAAATCGATGGCGGCGTACAGCTGATGCTCCGATTGTCCGGGCCGTGTCTCGGCGATCACCTCGTTGAACGAGTGCGAGGCTATCGAGCAGGTGCGTCGCATCAGCTGCATCTCGGCGGGCGATTTGATCAGTCGCATATTCTCCAGAAACGTGTAGACGGGCAGCAGCTGGGTGCACTCCTTGTTGCACAGCTGGAGCATCGCATCCGTCACGCCGGGCAGCTCCGAGTGCTTCAGATCGAACCACAGATGCGGCTTGAGCTGGGCCACCCGGGCGGCCACCATCTGGCTGAAGATGTCCAGGGGATGCGCCTCGTTGACGCCAAACAGCTGGATGGCATAATCGGGTCCGGTGCGTGGACCATCCCAGAGTTCCGCATGCGGATCCTTGGGTCGCATAAACATCGTCGACTGCACCGCACTGGACTCATCAATGGTCAGCATGAGCACCGAATCCGGTTCCAGGCAACCGGTTAAATAATAAAAGTCCGAGCTCTGACGGAACACATACGGAATTTTACCGCTCATATATTTCTTGGACGCCGCTCCAATGATCACCTGCAACAGAAAAGAGGTTAATAAGGGTTGCATGTTGCCTATATATCACCTTGTGGTACCATGTGGCACTTGGAGGTGCGGCCATTGAAATCGCTGCCAATGCTTTCCGCATAGGATTGCAGGCCTTGCATAAGCTGTGCCCGCCTAGCCAGAAATTCGCGCTGCTCCACGCCCGGCACCAGTTCGTTCGGTTTGATCAGATGCGGATGCGTGGCGCTTGTCGGCTGGCCCAAGGCGCGCAGTCCGCCCTTCAGTGTGTCCGCAATGCCGGTGACCTCTTTTACCGTTGTTTGAGCCTTGCACATTCTTGGCGCTGATAATGTGGAGTACTTTATCTTCGGGCCGCCGCGTGTGCGCAGCATGCAAAAACGTGACAGGCGCCTTAACACAATCATCACGATGGGTAATTGTCCTTAAACGTTTTCTTCTAAGGTATTTTCAAGCGAAAATGTTGTTAAACAACAGCGAAAAAAAATGTGAGTGGAATAACTGACAAAAACAAAAACATTTGCCGCTACGCTTTAGTGGTGACACTGCCGGCGATTAATCGATGCTTTTCTCTTTGGCGCGATGTATCGAACGAAATTGAATTAATTTGCATTTTTATTTTTCACAGTTTTACTGAGTGTTTTCCTTACATTTAATTGCTGTGCTATTTGATATATATTGAGACTCGAATGCAGTAACTGTTTTTGTCAATTGTTTTTAGTTTTTCAAATTTCGCACAAGCTTACAAAATATATATCGATGACAAATTTGGCAACGATATTTTGAAAATCGATACAGACTACAACACGAAATTGCACTACTGAATTATTCGCGTTTTATTTATATATGAGTATATTTTTAATTGCCAGCATTCTCACAAATACCAGCGCAACGTCTCTATGGCGAATGAAGTAAGCGAATGCCAAATCTGACAGCGCGTGTAATTCTCAATTTTGTAACAAACACAGCGACATACAAATATCATAAATATGTCTACACACACATACATATATGTTTGTTTGTTTTTTTTTTAGTACGGTATGCTCCGCTTGCCGGTGGACTGCGAGTCCATACGGTTTAATGACTGGTCCATCAGCTACGAGAAGTCGCACATATTGAAGAGCATGTGCCATTTGGGCAGCGACAAGTGCTGCGATAAGGACGCCGACAATCGCTGTGACCTGTGCACATATCAGCATTCGCTGGAGCTGCCCCATCTGCCGGACATGGTGTTCCACAAGAATAAGCTGGTGCTGCAGCACAAGGACGGCGCCCTCATGGAGTTCAAGCCGATGAACGCACTGGCCCTGGTCTCCAATGGCAAACAGGCGCCCATCGAAGTCGCCTGCGCCCAGGAATGGCGCGAAACGCGGTAAATCCAACAATCCAACAAACATTTAACACAAGATCGGGTTACAAATCAACTTTCTTCAATTGCAGCTCGGAGCAGAATATGGAACAGAAATATAAACCGTTCGATTGGACCTTTACATCCACATATCAGGGCACGCTGAATGATAAGTTCCGCTCGGAGCCCACCGAGCAGACCCTCAACAAGATGAAGCTGATGCAGCGCGAGAATATATTATTCTATCACGATCTCACTTTGTACGAGGATGAGCTGCACGATCATGGCATCTCTGTGATGAGCGTGCGCATTGTGAGTAGCCGCCAAAGTGATGGGCTCTATGATACCCTGCAAATGTGATCAAGAAACGACGACGATTTAATACCCTTGAACTTGAGATTTATATATTTCTGTTTCCTAGAAAATCTATATTATCTAGTAGTCCAACTTTTTTAAATCCTGTGTTAGGATCATTCCAAAGCTCGTTTCCGCCCAGTTTTCCCAATTAGTTTTGATTGTACAAATTTAACTTGCAGGCGATTGTTCCTATGTCAGCTATATGATATAGTATTCCTATGTGAATAGATTCTTTTATATATTAAGATTATTACAAAACTCGTTATTGCGGAGTTTTTTTTTTTTAAGTTATATTGAAAAATAATTTTTTTTTCGAAAAAAAATTCAATTTAAAATATAGTATTCCAATGTCTTGGCTATATTTTACTATCATACTAAAGCTCCTTATTGGACAAACAATTAAGTTTTTATTATAAAAATTCAGTTTGCATCCGATTTTCCATGTTACATAATATGATATAGAAATCTGATGCTGATATAGTTTTGATTTGAGTATGATATTCAGAAACACAATGAAAAGTTGTACTACAATCAGTTTTTATGATTGATATATTGATTTATTTACGGTTTTTAGGTTAGCTCTAATCGATAAATATCGATGTTCATCCAATGTTTTTTAAGAACTAAAGTTACCAGACACAAATACGAATTTGATTATATTATTATTATAGATTATTTAACTTTTTAGATGTTTACCCCACAAATGTCCTGTTTTTTACTAACTAATTTAGGATTATTCATTTAAGATTGCGTTTTGTTGAATATATCTATTTCTAGCGCGTAATGCCCTCCGGTTTCTTTGTGCTCTTGCGTCACTTTCTGCGCATCGATGATGTCCTCATCCGCATGCACGATACGCGCTTCCACTACGAGATCGAGAATGATTATATACTCAAGGAGTACATTCATCGCGAGGCGCCCTGCACTGAGCTGCAGGTGAGTGGGGCACTGCTTTAAAATTAATATATACGACTACTTTAATACACTTACTTGCAGAGTTCGACCAGCTTTTGGACGAATCCGGATGAGATGCAAAACTTTCTGCCTGTCAAGACCAAGGAGCTGCACAAACTGTTCTTTAAGTAGTTACGTTTTTCCCGATTTTCTTTTCGCTTCTTTTTTTTTTTGCGTTTGTAGTATTGAAACCATTTTCATATGGGCGTGGGTAGCTGGTTTTCCCCTCCCACCTCCCCCCAGCCAGTGCATTAGGCACCAAATCGATAGTTTAAATGTTTTTAAGTTCAAAAATTTCATGTATCCATTTTTGCTAGATATATATATTTAAATGATATATATATTTGCGTATATGTACGTATATTTATTGCCACAACTGTGCGCACTGTGCAAACATTAAAAGCGAGTTTTTCTCTAAAGGCACTACAATACTATATAATTCAATTTAAGAAGAGCATTAAATATTTGATATATAATTATGTAGCTTGATTTCAAATCCAAATTAGGCGCCGCCCAGCAACGCGGTCAGAGCGTGTTTGTAATCCCCAGAGGTTTCCGACTGCAAGAGAATCCAAATTGGGGGTAAATAAGAAATTATTGTAAAATTGTGAAAAAAATTGTAGATATGGGCATTTCCAGAAAAAACGAAGAAAATGTCAAAAATATACTTAAATGATTTTAAATTTACTTATTATTATGTTGCCAATATAAGTGAGGGAAATGGGCTGGTAAGTTGAGCTTACATTTTCAGAGGGTATTACAATTTTGTCACAAACCCATCATATATATTAATATATATATATTCTCCAAGAGCACTTAAAACAAACTTTCTGTCGGTTTCTATAACAAATAGTTTAGAATTTTTGAATATAACTTTATACAATTTTGCTGCAGAAACTGGATGTAGATGAAGTCGTTCGGATCGGGCCACTATAACATATAGCTGCCATAGAAAGTGTTCGTTTAAAATTTAGTAAAAAATTCTTTTTCAAATAAAATTAAAAATTAACAATAAAGTTCACAATTTCTTGTATGAAAAGCGATTTTGGTTTTCAAGATATCTTCAACAAACTTCAAATATATGTATTATCATGATCCTATCAAGATCGGACTGTCATAGGAACAATCAAGCAAAAAGAAAGGTATTTATGAAAAGCTTTTTTGGTTTTTAAACCAATTTACTTATGAGAATTCCTATGCTTCAAACATGTAACATATATATATATATATATATATACGATCTGGCCAAGTCTTAACGACTCTATCTTATACCTGCCATAGGAACTATCGCTCACCAAAATTAAACAGTTTTATTTTCTTGCTTATGTTTTCTTTAAATTAGTTTTTAGTGAGGTTTTCCATTAAATGCTACTTGGTAAACAGTTTTGGAATGCAAAATGTCCCCTTAAAAAAGCAATTCAATGAAAGCAATGTCAAAAAGAGAGCAGACAATAGATTGCTTAACGCTTAGTTAGTTATATTATGATCAGAATCAAAATTGATATAAACAAAAGCTTGAGTGTGAAATAAAGCAAATATATATATATATATATTTATATATAATTAAAAGCTAGCACTTTTAAGAAAACAAATAAATATTTATTAAGAAAAAATTGATGTGAGTTTATAAAAAAAATAAATTGTATGAAGAAACTGGGTTGTTTTGATCCGATTTTGAATTTTTAATATAATAGGAAAGTTAGCCCTGGAATTGCCCATATTTTGGAATACCGCCACCAAGCAGAGACTCTCCAATAAAGGAACCAATACTTACGTCCTAGGACCAAACACAATAACAACAACAACAAACCACAAGCCATACCACAAACAACAAAGTGCGTAATGTAGGAATTATGTAGGTTCAAGATCAAGATCAGGTTGAGGGCAAGAATACATAAAGCAAAAGTACGAAATGCATTACTTAAATATATGTACACCTATTAACAAATAAGAGTGAACTAGTCGGAAACGCCCGACTAGGGAATACCCTGAACCCAACTCCGATCTGACATGCAAAAATTCATCGATTTTAAATGTAGAATCGGTCTAAATGAAAAATCATGATCAGAATGACATCAAACATGAAATTCGGTTCAGTTTCGACCAATCTGTGGGTGTTTCAAATATGAGACCTATGAGACCGAGAGCTTACATGTCCAAATTTTTGTGCATTTTGGCATGATTTTTGACAAAAAAAATTGACACTCCCAGAATCATGTTAAATGTTGTTTTTTATACTATTTGTGGCCAGAAAAATCGATTAAATATGCAAACTCGCGATTTTAAATTTAGAAAAAAATTTTTTTTAAAATTAACAAGGGGGGAGTACATGCTTTTTTTTCAAAAATGTCAAAAAAAATTTTTTTAAAAATTTTAAAATTTCAAATGTAGAATTGATTTAAATGAAAAATCATGAACAGAATGCCTTCAAACATGAAAATCGGTTCAGTTTTGACAAATTTATGGGTTTTTCAAATATGAG
>SCDY01001219.1:0-33971 GCA_004143825.1 Drosophila micromelanica
GCTGGCCGAGAAGCGTCAGGTGCCCAATGTGAAATTGGCACTCCAGCACAATCTGGGTCTGGGTGGTGCCGTTGTGGTGGGACTCTATCGCTTGGGCTTTCCGTCGAACGTGAAGCACAATTTGACTGCCGCCGCAAAGGTGGCTACCAGTGAGGAGGGATTCAAGGTGTCGCCGCTGCTGAAGCTGCTCGAGCAGGCCATGCAGGAAGACCAGGACAAGCTGATTGAAAAGGTGCGCGCTGTGTACGGCTTCAAGGTGAACAACGGACCCCAGGGACAGACGGGCTTTTGGGTGATCGACGCCAAGCAGGGAAAGGGCAAAGTCATCTTCAATGGGACGCGTAAGTGAAGCCTTTTTAAGTGATTACCCATGATTATATCTATCCTTCTGTTTGCAGAAAAATGTGATGTTACCTTCATTATCAGCGATGACGATGTTTTTGAACTGCTGACGGGCAAGCTGCCGCCGCAGAAGGCCTTCTTCCAAGGGAAGATCAAGATACAGGGCAACATGGGCCTTGCCATGAAGCTGATGGACTTGCAGCGCTCAGCGGAGGGGCGCATCGCGGAGCTGCGATCCAAACTTTAAATACTCAAAGCATTCCACTTTGGCAATTGCAACTAATTTTGGGTGGTGTTTTTCTTAAAGTGTATCTTAAATGGATCATATATATATGTATATTCTAATGTTGTATTATTTGTAGCTATTAAATTGATTGATTTTAATATATTGTAAAATTATGCAATTTGTTTTTTAGAAATTATCAATGAATTTGTAACTTATAGAATGAGACTTCCTTCTTGTTAAATGTATATTTTATTGATCAGTTTCAAAAGCTAATCAAAACAGAAAGCTGTCTGTATAATTCAATTATACAGCTGCTATGGGAACTACTAGGCCAAAAATTACGTTTTCTTTTTGAATATTTAGCAACCTGCAGTAAAATGTTAAATCTTACCTTTAACCTTTAGATCATAGAATTAAACACGCTTTAAATTTGAATTTTTGTACGATCCGAATCTTTATTGTTTCTTCAACGTGCATTGGCTTTTAAAACTACAATTATATATGTGTGATATATATATCATAATTATCGATATACATGTGTGGGTTGCAAAACACTTGAAAAATGTCGTTAGGAAATACACAAAAATATAACATTTTTTTTAACTGGGCGCCTTTTGCACTTTAGTTGACTCGTAAAAAAATACTTGTCCAATATGCGCGCACATTATGCTAATATATAAATTTATATATGTATTATATAATTTATGCGCTTATTAAAGTATCTCAAAGTTTGTCTATCTGTTGCCAATGCGTGTGTGTGAGTGTGTGTGTATCTTAAAGTGCCTGCGATAATAAATTAAAAAACTATATGTCTAAAAATTATTTAGCAATTTTGAGCTTAATTCTCTACATTTATCAAATATAATATAAAGGGGCGGGGGGATATAGATGAACTTAAGCCCCTTGCTATATGGTATATACAGTAAACAATATTCGGGCCAACTCGGAAAGTTTTCGCTTACGTTAAACGCTAAAACGTTGCTTTTCACGTGGCCAAATCGAAATTTACATTAAAAAAAAAAAACAATTTGAAACAATTTCTTTTTTATAATATAGCTGCAATAACTATGCTGGAGAAGCCTCTTTGCGGTGGCCAACGCTCACTCGTTCGCCGTGGTTGGTGTCGGCATTCGAGGACAGCGCGTGCTCGAGCCGGTTGCCGTACTGCTGGCTGACGCTGTGGCAGCTGCAGCTGCAGCTGCTGTGGATGAGCTAACGGCGCTGGCGCTGGAGCTGGTGAGACTGGGCTTATTGTCCATGCTGGCCATTATCGAGCCAAGCAGATCGACGGGTGTGGCCTTCGCTGCAGCTCTGCTGCCGGCAATGACAATCTTGTGAGCGGGCAAATTCAACGTTTTGTAGGTGGTGGCGGTGGTGCTGCTGCTCGTTGTTTTCTGGCCGCTGGGTCTTCTGGTTATGGTTATTGTTCTGGTTGTCGTCGCTGGTGCCGATGCTGTCGCTGGTGGTGGCGGCGGCGGCGGCGGTGGCAATGGCATCGTTGGCAATGGCGGCGTCAGCACCACAGCAGACAGGCGACCCACCAGCGGTGTCAGCGATGCGGCGGGCAGCACAACTTTAACAACTTGCGGTGTTGCCGCAGGCAAAGGCGGTTGTGGCGCGAGGCGCACAATGGGCACAGTGGGCGGCATGGGTGTGGGCGTGGATGTGGGTGTGGGCGTGGATGTGGATGTGGGTGTGGGTAAGGGAGTTGTAGCTGTCGGAGTCGGAACAGCAGTAACTGCTGACGCTGGCGCTGACATCTCCAATGGAATTACTTCCTCACAGAGCTCGGTTACCTCCTCCTCGTGATCCACCACCAGCTGAGGCGTGCTCTCCACAATCATCTCGCTGGCCACATCCTCTACGGGATCGGGCGCAATGACGATGGCCGGGCCACAGGATGCTTCTGTTTTGCTGGCGCTCAACGTTGTCGGCTCATCGGACACCATTTTGAGCTGTATTTTGATTTCGGGCTCCTTTTGATTTAGGCTGTTAACGTACGCTTCGCGATGCAAGAAGGGCGTCTGAGGCACTAGAGGCAGCGGCAGCAGGGGCGCTGAAGTTGGAGGTGGAGCTGGTGCAGCAGCAGGAGCCGGAGTGGGAGTCGAAACCACACTGGGCACAGTTGATGTTGATATGACAGCTTCGTTGGCGGCCAGCCGTGGCATTTTTGCTGGCGAAGCTGTGGGCGTTGGCGTCTCTGTTTTATGCTCCTTTTTGCTGCGCTCCCTTTCCTTATCCCTATCCTTATCTTTGTCTTTGTCTTTATCACGATTGGACGACTTGTCGCGGTCCTTGCTGCACGGCTTGCGCTCCTTGTCGAGCGTTGTGGACGCCGCTTTGGTCAGCTTGTACTTGTGCTCCAAAACCATTTTGCGCATGTCTATCTTGGAGTCGTCCTTGCTTAATTTCTTTTTAGGCGTGCCGCTGCCGCTGCTGCTGCTGCTATTGTTGTTGCTGTTGTTGTTGTTGACGTTGGCATTGTCGCTTTTGGGCTGCTGCGTGGGCGATGCACTGGCCGAAGAGGCATGGTCGTCCTGGCTGCTTTCGCTGGAGCGCCGCTCCTTGCCGTCCAGGTCAATGAGCTTGCGCTTGGCCTTGCCGTCATGTGTGCGCTTCGAGGGCGTCTTCTTGCCGGGCTCATCATGACCAATGGGATTGGGCAAAATGGTTTGCTTCTCCTTGTAGTGCGGCGTCTCGGCCAGCACAGGATTGTTCTGCTCGTTGATTACCTCCTGGCCGGGATAATACTGACGCAAGCGCAGATGCCAAGCTACAACATATATTTATGTCAAAATTAATTTCCCAAATTCCAAGTGGCGATGTCATCACCTACCTATGCTTGTCACAGCCGTCACCGTGCGGAACTGGTGTATGATGTTGCGCGGCAGAAAGTAGATATCGTTGTCGCACAACTGGATCCGGGCATAGCGAATGCCGTCGCGTCGCAACTGATTCAGTTTGGCATCCTCGATCCACTGCACGCACTGCGAGATGGGCGGCTCGTGGAGATCCAGCTGCAGCATCTCCACCAGCGTATTAAAGTCCTGAGCGGCAAAGGCAACCACATCCTTGGTGATGCGGTTCTGGTTATAGGATTGTCCACAGTGCACCGCCTTGAGAATGCCTGCAAAGATAAAAGCAGTTTAAAGTCAAATATATCTCAAAAAAAGGAACAGGATGTGGAATTGGAGGAGAAAACAAGGCATGCATGAAAAAGTATTTGAGATGAGACATGGTCGTAAAGAGCTCACCAACTGCGGCGGTGGTGATGCGTTCGTGTCCATGGCCCACATGATCCGCGTGCGCCTTGGTCCGATCCTCAATCATGGTCTCGCGTGCCTCCGACAGCCGTGGCAGATACTGCAAGTTCCGCAGCTCATTAATGCGAGTGCTGCAAAATTAAATTTTACAATTTTAATAACAATTAACATCATTTTTAAAGCTAATTTTAAGAGTACAAATGATGATTAGTAAATAAATTATAAAATATTTTGTTTAAAGATATTTTTATAAAACAATTTATTGACTATATGATCAAAAAATTTAGTTGTCTATAATAATTAATTATTTGGCTAAAATGCAGTTAAATAGCATAAAATTAAAACTAAGAACGCAAGTGTTTTATTCTATAAACATGTATTTTTATTTAGCAAACAAATAAATATAATATAAAGAAAAGATTTTTTTAGATACAAATGAAGTTACAAATTTTTCAACTCCAAAAAAAGAAATCATTTTGTTAGTTCGATTAAATTAATTTTGATAGTTTAGTTGGATTACATATTTAGTTTATAAACAAGAAAAAAATAAGAATTGAGATATTTTTAAAACTTGCACTTACCGCTGCCGCTTTAGTGGCGTTTTACTGTTCAGCTCTGCCGTGGGCACCAGTTGCTCGCCAGCGCGTATCCACAGAATGGGTCCATCGTTCGACTGGCGCGGATCCGTTTGCAGTATGGAATTGACACCCCAGGGCATTGTCTAAAGGTATTTACAATTAATTGGGTTCAAAATGCAATTGTCTTATAGCTCTTGCCTTGCACAGAAAAGGATTCTGTTTGATGCGTCCCAGCAGATCTGGAAAGTAGCCGCCCACCTCCTCGTGCACCTTGCCCACCAGACTGATCTGATGCAGGGGTCCATAACGAAAAGTGCCCTGGCAATAGTTTCGCACCACCTGCAGAGAATAGATTTATTAGTTGAAAATCCGATTGTTCTCAACTGAATCGGGGACGCACCTGTTCATTGTACTGGGCCATTGTGCACGTCTCTATGTCCGAGTTGCGCCCGAGTACGCCCGCCTTAACCGTCAGCGTCGAGTAGTTCTCGGCCATGTGCTCCAGCAGATCGGGTATATAGCGGGCGGCATCGTGGACAATGCCCATCACATGATGCGCATAGCCCTGTTCATCTTCGGCAAAGCATACGCTAAAGAACTCATCCACCAGCTGATCCATTTCATCCGGCGCCAGAGCGTCGATTTCGTGCTGATAAAGATGCACCACAGACGCGCCGCCATTGGGATACTGTTCCACTTGGAAGTACTGACCGTATTTGAGATGTTCAAGGCCAGCGGGCGCTTTGCGATTAGCCGCCGGCGCTGGCCAGGCACTTGCAGCTGGCGGATGCTGAACGCATTGAACGCCAACGCTGCTGCGTCGAATCTTGGAGCGTTTATAGCATTTGGAGCAGTCGCGCGACGAGGATGATGAGAGGGATGAGGAATGTCGTGACGACGACGACGAGGAGGATGAAGACGAAGTCTTATGATGACTGCTCGATGAATTGCTGGTGGAGGAGGATGATGAGGATTTGCGCGCACTGCAACTGGAAGAGGAATGGTGACTGGCGCTGCTGTTGGTTTTTGGCGCCGGCGAAGGCATCAGCACGGACGACGAATTGCTGCTGCTGTTGTTCTCCTTGAGCTTGCCAACGTCTGCTGCGCCGAAGCTCAACTGTCGCGTGACCTCGTCGCGCGTCTTCATCAATTTGATGGCATCGCCGTTGAGCAAGGGCTTTGATTCGTTTGGTTCCTTTTTGATGTCAGCTTCAGTTTTAATGTCTTTATTGTGGTGGTTAAGTACCGTTAATGTTCCAGACTCCTTTTGTGGCTCCTCCATTTTGATTTGCTGTCCGAGCGTCGTCACCACGCTCAACTCCTTCTCCTTCTCCCGCTCTCGCTCCCGCACCTTGTCCTTCTCCTCCTTGATGACGATCAGCTTGCTGGAGCTGTTGTTGCTGCTGCTGCGACTGCTGTCCGAACTGCGCCGGCGATCCGAATGCGAGTTCGATGAGCAACTCGACGATGACGATGGTATCTGTTATTAATCATTGTCATTATAATTTTTGTTGACTAATTGTAATCCAAAACAGTTTAGTTCTGCCTGAGTAACTAGCCTTTGTGTACGCATTTGAGCATTTTTGTTTTTAAAGTTATTGCTTGCCCTCTAAATAAGCAAACCGACTCCTCTATTTATCTCACGTATTTCATATATTATTTATTATTTTGTTACTCTCGCAAGCTTTTCATTTCTTTAAATGAAAATAAAACTTTTCACTATAATTATACTATGTAATTTTAATGTATAGTAAACAATTTAATACGAGCATACAACCATTTGAATTTCTATTCTTATTTTATTTATCAGTAAATGAAGGCTTTGGGTTCAACAACTCTTAGGTAGCTGCAATGACCTTTGCCTAAGACAAATACCGAATACACTAACCTGGGATTCGAACCCGGTTAAAACTTAAGTAGTCTTTTAATCAGAAAACAAAACAAAGCAAAATTGTTGTATTTTTTTTGCTAGTTTTTCTGCACAAATGCATTTACATAGTTAGTTACGCTCAGCTGTTCGCTATGCACTTCACTCACCTTCTCCCGCTCCCGTTCTCTATCGCGATCGCTTCTGTGTTGCTTTTTGTCTTTGCTATGCGAGGTATTCGATGAGGAGGAACTGGAACTCGACTTGTAGTCGCTGCTGTGTCGATTTGCATAGGATTTACTGTTGCTGCTGCTGCTGCTCTTGAGGCTGTTGCTTTCGCGATCCTTGCTGCTGCTGCTGCTGCTGCTGCTGATGTTGTTGCTACTACTGTGGCGCTTATCTTCATCACGTTCGCGCTCCTTATCTTTTTTCTTCTTCTTGTGATTGCGCTCTGCTAAAAGACAGAAAAGTGAAACAGAAACAAATAAAATGGGGGAAAATAGGGGCAAGGGTTGAGTAAAAGCTCTTGGCATCTCTGCCTACCCGCTTTGTTGCTGTCCGTTTCGGTTGCCGTCGCTGCCGCTGTCGCCGTTGCCGTCGCTGCTTCCGTCACTTTGACACAATTCGCTGCTGTTGTTGCTGCTGTTTTAGTTGTTGTTGTGGTTGTTGTGGTATTTGCATTGCCATCGCCATCGCCTGACATCTGCTCTTTTTGTAGTTGTTTAGTTTTAGTACTGCTGTCGTTATTGTTATTGTTGTTGTTATTGTGCTCTGTACTCAAAATTGTGGCCCTTTCTTCGCTGTTGTTGTTATTGTTATTGTTGTTGTTGTTTGCCATTGTCGATGACGCCGCAGCGACTTCTGCGTCGCTTATCATTGTCTGTGTGTGTATATGTGTGTGTAATGGATAAGAAAAGGAATTAGGCGCAAAATATTGGGCGGCAGATAGCGTTAGATGACGTCGTTAAACTTACCGCTGGATCGGCCAGTGCTGTGGCGGGGGTCTCTACGGTGCGGGCGGTGTCCTGGCACATGGTGGGCAGCGGCAAAATGTTATTTTCGCCATCAAAGCCGCCTTTGCCTTCGCCGCCGCCGCCGCCTTCCAATGTGTTTTCCATACTGTTTGTACTGGTGGGTGTTTGTGTTTGTGTATGCGTGCGTGCGTGTATGTGTGAGTTAGTGTGAATATCGATTTGCAAGTCGCTTGCCGTCTACGTGACGCTACTCAGGAAGCTATCTTCAACTCACGCGCAATTAGTTGCTGTTGCTTGCCACTCACATGCACTTGCATTGGTATTGGTGAACGGGTGCTTGCGCGTAATTTAATGCTGCTCGCTTTTTAATAACAATTTCGCGATTTCGTTCTAGAACGAGCAGTCGTCGTGCGTCGTGCATTCATTGTTTGCCTTGCCGATAATTTAGGGTTGTCGCGACTTCGCTGGCCATGCATCAATGGGCTCGTCGCGTAAAATTTGCAGATCTGTGACGATATATCGATAATTGGGTATCGCGATAGCTATCGTCAGCAGCATGATAAAAAAAAACGTTGCATTTGATTTTGCATATTTTTTTTGTAATGTTTTTATTGTTTAGTCTATGCATTCATTATTCCAAGTATACAAAATAAATTTATTTATTTTTTATTTTCGCATAATTTGCATAAGTTCTATTTTTAAGCAAATCGAAAAAATGTGGGTTTCCTATACTGCATTTATTTATGCTACTTGATAACCGATAAGCAACCAATTTATCGATAGCTTGAGCATTTTGTTGAACTATAGTTGAATTGAACGAGCACCCCGATTGCAATTTGAAACCAAAATAAATGAAATATTTGATTTGTGTTGTGTAGAAAATATATATTAACCGGGAAGATTTAACTTTATTTTTGTGGGTAATTCAACGTTAATTCAAATGTTGACTGCAATTCCATCTGTCACTGTTCTCATGTTGCACCTTCACGAAACAACGAACAGAAATTGAATTGGATATGCTGTCGCTTAGATCGCGCGTTCAATTTTACGGTCAGTCTTAATGAGCTTTGGCCGGTTCTGGACTTCTGGACTTGTAACCAGATGGAGTTTGAATACCTCTTTCGATGCCGTCTGCTGTGGCCTTAAGGAGCGGTAGATTTGTTGGATTCTCTAGTATTTCATCCTTTTTCACATGCAGCATATCAATCTCTGTAAGGGCTACATTTGGTTCCTGCAAGGATCGTCAATTCAAAAGAAGAGTCAGCATGAGGATGAGCTAATTATGAGTGCGTAAATGACTTACCTTTTCCATGGCTGCTTCGGAGACCTGCAAGTGATATTTATCATTGCAGAAGCGCGTCAACAATGCAATGCCCTGCTCACGATTCTTGGCGTACTTGGTCTCCCAAGCATCCAGCAGGCGGTTGTAGTAGCGCGCATTCTCAAAGTAAGGCAGAAAAACATGCGAGCCCGGTGTGGGAAAGACTCGCTCCAATGGCTTACAACGGGCCAGCTCATCCTCGGCGACGATCAGGCAACGCACATCGTCTGGCAATAAGTTGTCCAATATTGTGTCGACATATTCCTCACGAAACTCAATGGCACGACTAGTATAATGATTGTGCTTGCGCACCTCCTCCGCGGTTAGACACGTTGTGAATATGCGCTTGTCATGGATCAGCGGGCCCTGCATCTGCAGCTCATCGAGTATCTCCTGCTGTTGGCGCTCGTTCAGCTTGGGCGGCACCTGATACAGCGCCGTATTCAGGACGGCCTGTATCAGCGGACCCTTTACGTGTAGATCGAGCGGCAGTTCCGAATGCAGCGATGGCGAGATGTTGATCTCGAGCAGCCACGGCACCAGGTTCTCGTCAAGCAGCACATCGAAGCCAAACAGTTCATAACAATTGTAACGGAAGTTGACATTTTGTCGATACATTCGATTCAGGCCAGATTCACCGCTGACAATGCCCCTAATGACCAAATTACGCAACGTTGCCCATAGTCGCTTCGTGTTCACGCCACGATTCTCCAGGCAGGACCACAGGGATTGCAGCGTCCACTTGTGGCCCTGGCAGGCATTGAAATCCTCATTTTTAGCATAATTTTGCGAAAATTTGTTAATGCTATAGTTGGTCAGATGCATGCAACGCTCATCCAGATTGCCCAACTCTGAACTGTATTTAACGGAGGCAAATCTCGCTAGCCCATCCTTGAACATATAGATGCGCAGCGGATTTATAGAGGTCAGCACCACATAAAGCCGCATATCAAACTTATTATCGTTGATAAGCAGCGGACGTTCAATATACTTTTGCACAACCAATGGACGATCCTTGGGAAACTGGCTCCACTTGTTCACAATACGTATGCCGGTGCCGCGTGCACTGGCCGGTGGCTTAACAATCCACTTGGTCAGCTTGGAGGCATTCTTCGGCCACACCTGACGCAGACGTTCCAAATCATCGGGCATTATGTACGACCTGTATAGGAATATGTGGCATAAATTGGAGTGCGAGGACTTTTTACTTAGTTTGCTACTCACTTTTGCATTATACCGAATTCCTTTTTACCGAACCTCTTCATATTGCTGGCAATGCTCCGCCACATGGTGTCCTTGCGTCCAATACGAAATGAGCCAGGCATATGGTTATACTTCTGATGTGATCGTATCGTACGAAATCCGGGACTCTTCATGTGCTTCTCCCACACGGCCATCCAATCAGTAGTATCTGTTGAGAAGTATATATTAAATATATATAAACAATGAATATATTGAAATAATTATTAAATTACTAAAATATTTAGAAATTTCTATTTAGGTGTAAAGTTAGTTTGAAGTATATAAAATATATATAATATAATAAGTAGCAGTTTTATGCACTAACTAAATTAAAAAATATTACATTATTTTTGTATGGAATTTTATCTTTTTTATAAATGCCTTTGAAAGTATTTGAAAATGACTAAGAAGCTTGAAATATATATGACTTTTCACCAATAAATTTTAAAATAAAAAGTCGCTAATTTTGCAGACTATGCTTTGAATTTGGACAAAACCCTAAAGTACAAATCAATTGCTTTCAGTCAGTCAAATTATATACTTAATATTAAGATTATAGTCCGCTCACTTTTGATAATGCGAAAGCCCGAATTGAGCACCACACGCTTCACAATCTTTGGCATTACAGGACTCAGCTTCCATTTGAGCACACGATGGAGAGCAGCTGGCATCGGTGGGCCTTTGTCAACATGCGATGTGAAATTCAAATAGGGTGGCACATTTGGGAACAAACTGGGCGACAATATTGCCTCCGGCCTATAGTATACAGATGCTTCAGAGTCTGTTGTATTTGTTGTTGCCACCGAACCCTTGGACGGCACCTTGTCCAATTTTAGGCGAATGTGACGGCTTTGGCTGGTTTCCTCATTGTCGTCATCCAGATAGAATGGTGTGCCCACATAGTCCTCATCCGAATCCGAGTCATCGTAGCTGGTGATCTCATCGATAGCTGCTCAGATAATGACAAATTAGCTAATGTGATTGAATTGGATTGTTTGTTATTTACCAGCGCAGGGATCATCGTCATTTTGTCGTCCTTCATGGTTGATGCTAACGCACTTGTTTAGGGATACTCCCAAATAGTTGCCCATATGCTCACCGGAGGCGATCCGTGAACTCATGCAGTGAAACGGCATCTGTGACGGCTGCGCGTAGAGCGACGCATAGAGGGATGTCTCCAGGGCCGAGGCTGCCGATTTGGTTAGACCATTTTGTGTTAGTATCTTGCTCTTCTCATCGTGCTGCTGTCCACTTAACATGCTGCTGCCATGGAACGTATTAACAACAATCTTGCTGGCCGCCTTTATTGTTGACGCACTGGAGCTTATGGCCAATCCACTTTTGGGTGGACTTGGGCTGGCCGAGCTTATTGTAGGACGCTTACAGCTGCTGCTGTTGCTGTTGCTGTTGCTGTTGGCGCCGCTGTTGTTCGTCCCATTTTTGGAAAGAGCATCCTCACGTGCGCGCTTTAAGAGCATCTGCGTGTTAGCATTCCAGCCAAAAGCCAAACCGTTTTGACAGCCACATAACACACAACAAAACGCACACAAACAGGTAACAGGAAACAGTTAACAACGGGAAAACAAGAGAAACAGTTAACGAGTTGAAACATCAAACACAAAACAGTTGCAACAAAATTGCACATGCACATGCTTAAAAGTTTTAGAAAAAACACTAATAATAAATAATAACAAAACTTAAAAATTAAACAAAAAATGGGTTAACTACAACTTTTTAATAAAATTTCTGTTAACAAAAAACTGTAAGTAGTTAACTTTTGGATGCCGCGGGGTTAATGATTTTGTTACATACTTAAATCTCAAGCAAGGAAGATTTTCTGATATTTAAAAAACTGCTGCTGGCAAGTTTGATTTGGGATATTTTTTTAAAAAGCAAATAGGTTTTTAAAAATTCAAAACTCTCAAACTAGATTTAATGGAATGTTGAAACTTATCAATAATATTTATGTGCGGACTTTAAGGGATCAGACACGATTAAATCAGCTAATATATTTATCTTTGTTAATATTGATTGAAAACAGAACTTTCAACAAATTACAACTGAAGCAGAGATCAAGATCAGAGATCAGGCAGGCAAAGTTAATTCTTGATAGTTATACGCACCTGTACTTTCTTGTACGGCTCGGACTGGAGGACACCAACAACGGGCGCTGGCACAGAGTTCAACTTGGGTGTGATGCGCGTTTGCGGCGATTTGGCGGGCGCTGCAGTGGCAACGACAGCAGTTGCACCAGCCTCCGCTGCCTTTGGTCGCCGCGGAGAAGGCGGCGATTTCGGCTGCTGCGGATGCTGATGCTGATGGGGATGCGGTTGCTGTGACGGCTTCGCCGATTTGGCCACTGTTGTGGCAGCTGCTGCTGCTGCTGCTGTTGCCGCTGCCGTCGCCATCGCACCCGAGTGGCCGCCAACGTGACGCATTTGGGCGCAGGGACGCGCGGTGGGACGAGTGTGTGAATTGTAGTTGTGGGATTGATGGGCCGATTGGTGTGTGGACTGGTGATTGTGATGGGCCAGCTGCTTGCATGCGACCAGCTTGTCTTTGTAGAGTTCAACCTCCTCGAGCCAGGACTCATGGAAATCCAATATCTCGATGCCCTTGCCACGCGGATGCGCCGACGCATGATGCCGCGAGTTCTCCTTTGTGGCCGTGGCACCGTTCGCTGATGTCGCATGTGGACGCATTGTCGCTGTTGTCCTCTTCTCAGTTGTAATCTGTGCCATTAAGTTCTCACAGGAAATTTTGGATAACTGCAGGAAATTAAAAAATTACTATATTTATGTGTATATGAAGGAAGAAACGTTGCACGTTTGTTTGGATTATGTGATGCGCGCCGTTACTTTGTGGACGAGTGCCTGCTGCTGATGCTGCTGTTGCTGCTGCTGCTGCTGCTGCTGTTGCATGTTGTCAATGGCTGCTATTTTTGATATGGCACCGCACCAAGATCAGCGCCGCACGCCCCGCCCCCGGCGTCGTCTGCCTGTCTCGTTAATCGGATTCGATTTTATTTAGCAGCGTATCAATGGAATCAAGATCGCTGGGCGTTGGCCAAAAAACAAAAAAAAAAACAAAAAAAAACCAAGCAAAGAACAAAGAACACACTTTGTGGCATTTCAAAAATACAAAGCGGAGCCCGCGTAAATTTTTGTTGCTGCTATTGTTGTTGCTGCTGCTGTTGTTGTTGTTGTTGTTATTGTTGCTGCCCTTGCGCAGCCGGCGTGGCGCTGCATTTTGGCCAAAATACACTCACCTTTTACATTTACACGCGTACAAGTAATTTTGTAAGTGAAGTAAGCTGGCAAACCGAAAACGTATCTGCGTTCTTATTAATAAGTGTACTAGATCAACACAAATTTTTTTTATTTATTTTCAAACAAAAAGCCGGACACACTACATACAACAACAAACAGGTTCAGAGTAACCAGACGTACAAAAATGCTAAATACCAACAATCTTACAATATACCGTAATACTGAAAATAACGTAAGGCAGTGCAACCAAACTAAAAGTGTGGCCAATCTACAAGTGCTGCCAGGCAAATACGTAGATTTAAGGCGCGCATTTGAATTTGAGTTTTTGTATGTATATAAATGTTTCAGATTATATTTAGCAATAAAATGCAATTAAGTTGACTTGAATGCGTCAAATTGATGAGCAATAGACTGTTTTTATTATGTACAAGCACATAAATCAATACCAAATAACTACCACTCTACCTGTCGACCCACACACAGACAAAAACAAGCACACACGCACACCCGCAGTCGACCTACATGAGTGTAACGAATGCTCAGATCAAACGCCGCTCATGTTGTTAATGTAGACATTAACATTTCAATTTATACACTTCTTTACTTTACTACCTGTTCACCAAATGAAAAGGGCATATTGGGTTTGTATGTTGTCCGTCTTATTGAAAACCTGAAACTCATAAGAACAAAAAGTAAATTACAAATAATCTATTTTCATCCAAAATCACAACATTAAGATCGTTTTCGATTTTTTACAGCTAGTATTTTAGTGTAAATGAGCATGGCGTGGTCGGTTATAGCATATTCTTGTTTTTTATTGATTCCGCTGTACAAAGTGATTTATCGCAGATCCTGCGGCAAAACTCTCAAAACTCAAAAGCACTGCAGCGACGACCGTAAGAACCTGACTCTGCGGCACACACACACACACACACACACACACACACACAGGGAGAAAGAGAGACGATACGAATCTGTCGATAAGTTGCGGCGGCATTATGAGCGTTTAAACGGCACTCAAGGCACCGCCTACAAAACGTCAACACCAGGGTTAGAGCCACCGACAGCGGACAGCAGAGACCAGGCTTGTCCAACTGCCAGGCTGATGAACTTATCTTCATCTTCAAATTGTTTAATGTGTTCTTGTGTCTGTGTGTGTGCCAGACATTTTGCGGACGCTGCCAGATGTAGATATGGTCATGTGCCTAATCCAGAAGCTGCCGCAGCTCGCGCTTGTGTGGCCCAAAGTTGGGCTGCTTGTTTATTAAACAATATTAATTAACACATAATGCGCATATCGAAAATGCAACATGAAAAAAAACATCTTCACTTCTGTATATTAAACAGCATGTTTACTGTTTATTAAAAGCATATCAATATGGCGAGGTTCGAGCCTTGAAACCAACAAAAAAAAAAACTTCCTCACTTGTGAAAGTTTCGGATTTCGTGTAGGCGGCATTTGAAAGATATCAAATTTCTCGCATAGAATGCAATTAATTGGCACAATGCACTGCATATAATATATGTCTATACATGTTTATCCAACTAATTTGGCCCTATTCATTGGCCATCAGTTGAAGAAATCGCAGTTCGACATGCGTGTGCTTTGGGTCCTCAATTTTCCGTCTTTTCATTCGTGGCTCCTAAGCCTTTTGCTATTTTCGGCACCTTTTGGTTAACCTGAGCCGACTGAAAAGGATTCGCTCCTTTGATCCGCGCACATTGATTAGAGCTCAGCTTACACGGCTCAAGGTGTGCATAAGACGAAACTGAGCTGCCTCACTTTGCCATTATGCAATTACAAAGGGTTTTTTTTACACATTATGTGTGCTTATATATGGCTGATTTGTGAGTCCTCCGCCCCTGTCCCCATATGGTTTCGATCTAATCGCCAGGGAAAGGATCTCAGCTAAGATCATATCGTGGCTATTCATATGGAGTTTTGCAAACAATATCCACTCGAATAATGTGTGGGTAAAGGTGTAAAATTGGTTATATCTGTTACTTAATTTCAGGCACAAAGAAGACGCAGATGTTTCAGTCAAGAGTGAAACTCACAAATATGCGGTAATTAATGATCAACTTTGCCAACATATTTTTAGAAATACAAATTTTGTCAAGAAAATTAACTGGAGGAAAATTTAATTAATTAATTTCAAATAATTATTTCATTATTTGGGAAATATATTTTAACTGCTCTACGGCATAACCGATTTTTTATAAATTATTTAACATTATTATATAAATTAGTATTATTACATAGTTTTAACAAAGACAATATAAATACTAGTATTTATATTTATTTATATGTTATACAATATAAATACTAGTACTTATATTTATTTATATTGTCTTTGGTTTTAAGCTATGACTAAGTATGTTACAATTTCTGCCAAAAAAGAAAGGAGAATTGAATTATTAATTATTATTATTAATTATTAATTAATTTAAAAAAATATTAAATTTTTTTTTATGTTTCAACTGTTCTAGTCCACATCAGATTTTGTATATAGAATATTATTATTTAAAATAAAGTAAGTTCTTTAAATTAAAGTTTACCGTTAATTTCTGCATAATATATATAATATATCTTATATATATGTCTGCAGAGGTAATCAATGTTTGCAAATTAAAAAATTGTGCTCAATTTAAGATACTTTTGTCCACTTTTTCAACTAAAGATAAGTTTTTTATTAAGCTTCTGTTCTGAAGTAAACATTTGATCAGCTCCCAAACATAGTATTATATAATTTACTTACTTTTGATGTCGTGTAAAACAAACTAAGACAAATTCGAGGCAATTTCAATTCATTGCGAGAAACGCCTAAAAATCACTTGGCTTAAGAGCTGGCCATATGCAGAGTGAGCCAGGCTAATTTGCGGCCCATCAACATTCATGGTTAGATTTTAGTTACCATTTCGAGCTGGCCAAGCAACGACAGAAACAACACACAAAATGGATGCTATCTGCGATGGTCGTATAAAACTTAATCGGCAGCTAAGTCGACGATTAATTTTATAGCTTATTTTGTTTTCATGCTGTCTCGTTTGAAAATGAAAATAAAAATAAAAAGAAAAAAAATATCCATAAGCTTTACCCTCTCTGGTATTTCACTGTGTGACGGGCGCTTAAATAAAATTGGAAATTTATAGTCGTTATGGGCTTGGCTCCGCACTCTTTTTCTCTTTTCCCCTCCCTCTTACTCTCGTTCTCTATCGCACTCTCGCTGAGCCTGCCGCTGGGCTGGAATCGGGTTCTGGGTTCCAAGGGGGCGCTGTCAGCTCTGACTACCTTTAGCTTCTGCGAAATTTTAAACGCCCAGCTAAAATAATTTTGAAGCTGTTGACGATGACAACAACATTGCGATTTTCTTAGCATACTCTGGCAAAGGGTAATATGATTATTAAATCAAATTTGTAATGTTTAAAGTGCTAGGTTCGAGTCTATATAGAGATGTATCAATATATATTTGTATGTATACCATCGAACTGTCTTTTTTACAGGCAGCCAGAAGCGGAACATATTATCTTGAGACATAGAAATTATCGTTTCAAAATTGCTGTATTTTTGTACACTATAGGTTATAATATAATTGTAAAGTCCGCTGTATTACATAGTTTCCCCAAAATGGAATGTTTATAAGAAAAATGTTTTTTTTCAAGAATCTAATAAAATTATTATTAATATATTGAAATCGAAATACATATTATATCATGTGTTTGTTTGGTCTTATTTTAACTATACTAAAAAATAATTTTTAATTTTTTTTAAATATGCATCCAATATGTGTTAAATACTACGTTTTTAATTTTTAGTTTTTAGTTTTTTTTTTTTAAGTATCTTAACTAAACTTGGAGCTTCAATAACTTATCAATATTGATCAAAAACTTTATCAAAAACTTTCTATAGCAACAATCTTCTGGGAATTGAATTTTTTCTTAAATATATTAGTGTGTGGTTTAGTATAGAAACAGATTCTTAGCTTAAAACCTTGTTCGCTAGAGTGTTTAAAGTTCGGTTTTCGCAACATATTTGCACTTTTTTGCTTTGTTCTCTCTGTCCACTGCTTCTCCTCCAAATCAGCTGCTTCTCTGTTCCGTTGTTTGACGTTGATAATTTAGCAAAAATATGCATATAGAAAAAAATCTCTCTCTATATATATTCAATATTTTGACAGCATTGTTTGCTGAGTTTTAGAACTGGGCATTAATTTGCCGCCAGATGATGCGCCCCGGGCCGAATCGATGTCAACGGCAACGGCCACGTGACGCAGGCCGAGTGGGCCGTGATTTTTGGCCGTGGGCACAGGAACACTTAGCTTGGAGTTTTGTTTGGGCTTTGGTGCCGTCAGAGAGTTATGTAAGGGGCGCTCAGTTGGGCAAAGGTACCTGGAGTTGGCGGTGCGAACGGAGCAGCTGGTGACGGGCGCTGGTGACGCTCTATTACACACACATTCACACGCACAGTTAGCCGAGGTGGTTAACAATTCAAAACTGGGCTTAAATTACATGGCATTCAACACCCCCACCAACTAACGGGACAATGGGGCTGGCCGCTTGTGCGTTTCCCGAGCAATTTAACTTAATATCAGGTTTTAGAACCATGAATTATGAAGCACGGCCGCAGTCCAACGCCTCCCCCTCCCCCTCCCCCTCCCCCACATCCACATGGATATCACTTTGGTAGCGTCTTTAACGCATGACGCTCATCCTTGGCGAGGGTTGCCATTGTAATTATAGGGTTGACGTGCGGTTTGAATAGCACGATTTGTTTTCCACAAAGTTAGTTTTCACTGTCGCATGTTTGTACACAAATTGCGAGTATTTTCATGGTTTTCTCTTTTTGGTTTTAATGTCTGGAAATGATTTCATTTGTTCTATGTTTTGCCTGATGCGCCAACTCCGACTATTTTGTTGTATATAATTATTATAAATATTTGCCTTTGGAAACTTCTTTGTCATTCGCAGCTGACGCAAATGCCAGAGACTTTTCGCTAGGTGTATCATCAACGAACCCAAGATATGGTTTGAGCAATATAAATAAAATAAAATAAAAGTATTTATATTGTCTTTGGTTTGAGCAAATTCCTAAAGTAAAAAGCTCTTAGATCCTATTAACTATTTTATTGTGAAAAATTTAATTTTTGCTTTTTGAATTTTAAGGTATTTAATCTTCATCACTTCTTATATAAAACATCCCATTTATTAATTCTTTATATTTTAATTCATTCTAAATTTAATTTTTCCATAATTTTGATATTTATAACAACAACATTAAAACAAATACAAACATAAACATTAATTTTACTTTTGTTCAAGTATACGCTAAATTTCCTTTAAAAAAGTCTTCAAAAATTTGCTCAAATCAAATTTTTATGCAAATGAGCTTTATTTATTTTTAACAAACATGAATTTAATAACAAATTGGCTTTATTTTCTTAAAAATATCTTTATTTATTTTTATTTATATGTGTTTAAACATATTTTGTTTTTTGTTTATATAACGTCTTAAAAGCTTCCTTAATATTGTCTCATTAAAACATATTTGTTTTATAAATATAATTGTAAGAATATTATAAATGTAAGCAAAAAAATATGATTTAAACAAATATGAAGGAACGAATTTATTAAACACACAAGTTAATTCTATTTTGGTTAAATAATAAACCAATAATTTTCCAATCAGGTTCGTAAAGTGCGTTTTGCTGCCCGTGGGCCAGTTCAATAGCCGCTGCTTTGACAAATGTATGTGGCATATATGGCAAACGAATTCATAATCGAACTGTAAATGGTAAAAATATTTATTGTCTTATCACATCGTATAACTTGCGGTGTCACCACAGCCCGAGTGGAAACCAGATGAAATGGAAATAGCAGAGCGAGGCACAAACATGAAAGACGACAATTTACATTTGCTATGAATAACAAATAAAACTAAGTAGCAGAGCACCTTTCGAATGTGAGCGACTATGGTATACCCTCTACTCTAGAGAGAAGGAAAAAACACTGTATATAAATAATTTTAATAAAATAATTTGGTTTTATTTCAATAGAACTAAAACTAGCTAACTAGATTTATATATTTTATAATATGTATTGTATTTTATTTAAAAGTGAGGGACTGGTTCAAGCCGCGAGCCGAACCATAAAAATTTTAACTTGATGAAAATTGTAAAATTGTAATTTTATTTGTTTAGATAAAAAAATAATTTATATTTGTACATATTTAAAGCTTCATGACTTATTCTGTTTTGTTATTTAGATTACTATATACTTACATCATACCCTTTTTGCTTTTTTTAATAAGTGTAGGGTATTAAGAGCTAAAGTCCGAGCCACATGCAGCTTATGGTAGGCCTAAGCTCCCACAGCAGCTATTTATTTAAATACCGCTAGACTAGATAGACAGAGAGAGAGAGAGAGAGAGAAAGAGTGGGAGAAAAAGTTGCAGGTTGCGAAAGAGAGAGAGAGGGAGAGAGAGGGCTAAAGGATGCCAGATGATTGCAGTCGGCCAGATACCGCAATTTGTGCATAAAAATAATATTCATCGTTATCGTTATTAACTTATGTTGTTTGCGCTAATGCCGAGCGTGGAGCGTGGAGAGCTGAAAGAGTCGCCAGGTCGAGAGTCCGGAGACTGGTGGATGGTGTCTAGAGTCTGGAGTCTGGAGTATGCGGTCTGGTGCCTGATGCCTGAAGTCGCAGCAGTTGGCAACTAAATGCGCTAATCCGCGTGTTGTCAACTTCATTAGCCGATAAACACGCCGACACATTAAATTGGTGCCCCCAGCCGAAACGGGGAGGCTCAATTTTGTGAGTGTGTGTGTGTTGTGCGGCGTTCGCCATTTGAAGTTGCCAAACGAAAAATTGCTGCCACTTGAATTTTTAATGCCCATAAAGTATGCTGGCCAGCAGGATGCACTGCATCGACGTGGTTATTAGCCGCTCCGGTCAGCCAGCCAGCCAGCCAGCCAGCTGACTTTGACACTTGGCAAATGTTGGAGTTGTGTTCTTTCCAAGCCAAGTTGCAACGAAAACGAAAGAAGCAGAAAAAATAAAGAATCCCAAATGAAAGTTCACAATAAAATACGTTGGCTTAGCTTTTGTCTGGCCAGCTACCAGCTATCAGCTGCCCCCTCTCTCGCTCTCTCTCTCTCTCTCCCTCTCTCTTTTAGTTTGCTGCCTGGTTTGGGCTGCGTTGTCAGGTGTGTAATTCGATATCTTTGCTCTTTAATCCCGCATCCCAATCGCCAGCCATTCGTTTGTGCGCGCGATTTATGTACAACATTTGTATTTTAGCAGGGGCGTTGGAGGCTGGAGGGGGGCAGGCCATCCGGCCAGGACACAGCAGCGCATCCTGCGCCACTAAACAATAATTATGACAACAATAAAAGCAGCCACAACAACAACAACAACAACAACAGAAAGCTTAATTTAGCCTGCCTTGTTCGCCTTGTATGAAAAAAAAAACAAACAACAACAACAAAAACAAAAACAGTTTGTTGTTGTGCTCCTCTCGGAGATTAGGGGGCAATTATTGCTTCACACGAACCTGGTGCTTGCCATTCGGGTATTGTTTTGGTTTTCAATTTTGACTGAGCAGCCAACAACAACAACAACAACATGTGACATGGGCCTCAAGCTGCCCACTAAGCGCCGGTATAGAATGTCCTTACTTAGAATTTCAATTAAAAAAAACTAAATACGCTAAAAATTTAAAAAACTAAAAAAAGAACCGCAACGTACTTCTCAAGAAAACTCGAAAACTAATAAGCTAGGGATGGTAAAAAACAAAAATAAAAATAAGAATGAAAATACGTAAGTTGTCCATTAATATTCGAAAACAGAAGTAAACATTAAAACGTATCGCAAAAATTCTCAAAAATAAAAATACGTAAATTATTTTAAAATTTAACCAAACGTGTTTGGAAATATAAAAATATATTTAATCATATTTATTTATTTTTATGAAGATTCAATCTATAGTCCAAACCATTATTTAATCATATTTAATCATGGTTTGGACTATAGATTGAATCTTCATAAAAATAAATAAAAAGAGGTTTTCAAAATGTCATACTTTGTACAAATATTTTTCAAACTTAGAGTACTGTAACTTTGTCAAAGTTTAAGATATGTTTATGGGGAATTATTTTTTTTTCTGTAGTTTAAATCACATATTTGTTAATTAAATACTTTTGATTAACGTTTGGTGTTTGAATTCAACGTACATTGAATTCTGGAAGTTTTTGTACAAATTTCAAAACAAAACTTTGTCATGTCTTATCATTTTGCCAAAGTCTAAGCTCAAAAAATTGTTTACAAAATAAAGATAGCATGATAAACAAGAACTTTTGTTCAATAACTTAAACCAAATTGTTTGATCCTGGGTGGAAAATATGACTATAATAAATATATAATAACATATTATAATTAATTCACACAACTTTTTTGAGCAATTGATTGATATAAAAAAAATAATAAATAAATAAAATAATAGAAAACGTAGCTTAACATATTTCTAAAATTAAACAAAAACTATTTAACCAGTTATGACATATAATTTCCAACTTGTAATTAACCTAGAAAACTACCTGAAGCGTGTTTTCTACAGTTTTGTTTTGTTTTTTTTTTTTTTTGTATAGAGCGTCCCCCACACTCCGTCGAGCTAAAGGCCCAATTGTAGTAGTAATTACTACTTAAGAGCGGCATTAACGCTATCACTTACACATGTCACATGATCTTCGGGCATTATGGCCACAATGGGCGTCAGGCGATGCCAATGGGGGCCCCAGCAACAACAACAACAACATTGTGAATACCTCTCTCTCTCTCTCTCCAAAATGCGAGTACAACAAATAACAGCCTCATCATGATCTTGACCGGCCACCAAAAAAAAAATCGAAAAAACATAAGACGGTACAGCTGGGCTTTTGTATCTGAACTGACGACTGGAGTACTGGAGCTGACTGCCGACTGTAGTTGGGGGTCTCTGTCTCGGGGACTCATCATCAAACAAACTTACAACAAACAGTTCGAAAAGGGGGCGGGGGTGTAGGGGGCAAGCAGCAACCTGGCAAAACCTTCGCACACGGCGGCTGCGGCATATTGATTAATGGATCAAAGTCTTTTGACACGAGCTATTTTGGTAAGAAATCCTTTGTTGATCTTAACAAACACATACTAACACACACTGCGAGATCACGGCAAGTCATTTAAGGTTGTTGTTACACACTGTTTTGAAAGTGCAAAGTGTGTATTAGGTGGCACTCAAATACAAATTAACCATGATTTAATTTACAGTTCGAAATTGTTTTACGACACTAGTTTTGATTCAAACTTTCACCGCATACTGTCTTTCCGACCTTTAAATAAATCAATTACATTTTCATAGTGTAAAAAAAAATGTTATTTTCGTATTGGCTAGTTTTTGAAAAAATATATGTAAAAATAAAATTGAAATTTGTTGTGAAACATTTTTTAAAAACTAGCTAAAAATTTGTTCGATAAGAAAAATTTCAAGTACAAAGTTTAAGATTTGGAACAGAGTATTGTTGAGTCGGTTGCAGCCGCTTACTTACTTCTTTTTTTGTGTATTTTCAGTTCGTTATTCAATAAATTTTCAATTTTGACTGATTGTGAGTGGAATAAGGTCGTTTTGGCCCGAACGTCGCGACGTTCGTCAGTCGTCGGTGTCGGTGCGTTATGATGTATGTTTATATGTGCCCCCCACCCCTCCCCTCGAGTATTCTCTAAGTGTGTGGGGGTGTGTATACTTGTGTGTGCTCGTATTGATGTGCTTGCGCTTTTTAACTTTCCTGTTGTTGTTGTTGTTGCTGTTGTAATAGCCTCTCATTGTGGCCGCTGTTGCTGGTGTTTTGTGTTATTATTATGATTGTTGTTATTGTATTATTGAATTGTTTGGGCCAAAGCACTTGGAAACCATGCTTGCGCCACACTGGGACAAGCATAAGCAACAATTAAAAACCAAATAGAAGTGATTGAAATTACATTAGGTGAATAAACAAATTTAAAATGTAAAAATATTTATAATGTATTCTATACAAAAATAAATTTGTTATAAATTGTTATAAATTTAAAAAATATTGGCAAATATATTTTTTTGTATAATTTTTGTCATTATATCAGATCAAAAGTTTTTAATAACAGTTAAATTTTATTATATACAAAATAAACGAGGAAAGGCTCCGAAATGTACTTTTCTTATCTTGTATGTTTGGTAACAGAAGAGAAGACAATTTTGTTGTGTGAAAAGATTTATTAAATTGATATCTGTTAATTATTTCCTTTCAATTTGATGTTTGTCAATTTTATTATTTACCTACACTAATTGTAATTAAATGTTTATTCAATTTTGTAATTTAATTATATTATTTATATTTTCATATATAACAATTAAAATAAAACTCGTCCCACTGTGCCCAGGAGGAGTATCTATGGTATGTGCTATAAATGTGCCATCCATTATCATTACGTTGCCCCAAACGCCACACACTTGCGGTACTATGCGAACACAAATACAAGCACACGCTCTGCTCTTGTTGTAGTTGTAAACTGTAAAGTGAACTGGGCGGGGCGGGGGGAACGGGGCAGTTGGGGGAAGGACCGCTGGCTGGCCGTATTTGTTTACAAATGCATGATTCAAGTAGTACGAAATGTTTTACCACGCGGCGCGGGCTACTACCAAAAAAAGGGTCAAGTAACTGAATGCTAGTGGGGTTTCCTTGAAAGCTAGATACCCTGTAATGAAAATAAAAATGTCTAAAATTAAACGTTTATTAAATTAGTATAGAATATATTATTGGTGTTAAATTATAACAAGATAAAAATAAAAATAAATTAATACAATAAAAAATAATAATAAATAAATAAATAAACTTTTAAGAATTGTTTTCAAAATATAAATAACAAAGTGAAGATTAATATTTCGATTTCGAGGAAACTGTCTATTTATATATTTTAAAAAGTCTAATAGAAACTAAAATTTAGAGATATATAACAAAATATATGAAATTAAATATAAATTTTAGCTAAATAATAAAAATATATAAATATTTCTGGTGCAGTTTTAGCTAAATAAATTTGCACATTTAACGATTACATTATACCCTACTTTTAAAAATATATAGGGTAAAAACAGTGCTGGCCATAACAGCGGCGGCCATTGTGCGACTAAATGGAGCTACACACACACACATACACACACACAGATGCAGTGATTGGGCTTGTGCTGCGATCAGTGTAAAAACGGTCGCGAAGATGGATTTCTTTTCTTATTTTCCACACATTTCTTCTGCTGCTGCTTCTTCTTCCACATGAACAATCTCTCTCCCTGGCAGACAACACAAAGCCAAAGAAGTTGTTTTGTTGTGGCAAGCATTGTTGTTGTGATCAAAGCGGCTTGGCGCGCCAAATGATACTCGTATATACGAGTGTATGAATAAAAGTCTGAGTATGACTATGGGTGTGAGTGTGAGTGTGAGTGTACTCAGTATGAGTTGTACTTTTGTATGGTAAACTTGTTGTTGCAGCAGCTGAATTGTTTTTGCATTTTTTTTTTATATATATTTTTTTCTATATTAAATTGTAATTACTCATGGCGCTGTGGGGACTTTAAAATTGGGGGAGGGGCGGGGGGCAGACACAACAGCAACAGCACAGCTGTTAACCGTTAGGATCTATTGTTGTCACGCGTTGCTCCGCATGGAATTGTGGTAGCAACAACAATTGATTACGCCGAATGCGGTTACTCCAGATGACTGTGACCAAAAACAACAAAAAACAGAAATAAAATAAAATAACAAATAAACTGCACGCCCCGTCCATTCCCCATGGGGGCCCCTTTACAGACTCATCCCAGTTATGTGGAACCGGGCCGAGTGACCAACTTGATTGATTGCTGCTCGGGGCAGCTCCTGCTGCTGCTTCTACAGGCTGTCAACACGATTTGGAAAACAAACAGCGGACAGGGAAATGCGCATACGTCAAACTGGCCCACAATTGCACAGCCATGTTCTCAGTGCCTCAAAAACAGTTGCAAAAAAAAATATACAAAATAAAATGAAGAAGAGGAAGACAACACAAAACAGGCCAAAAGGAGCTGAGCACAATGCAAAGAAACAGGCGGAGCTGCTGATGTGAACGAGCACAACAAAAATGTCAGCTGGACATGCACATGAACCAGACCCGGGTCCAGTTGTAGTTGTTGTTGTTGTTGCTGCTGCTGCAACGGAAGCAACAATGAGCGAAGGCAGCGGCAATGTCCACTAAACACAGCACGAGAAATGTCCACACTTTGAACTCAATTTGTTGTGTGCGTGTAGGTGTGACTATGTGTGTGAATTGGCAACTGATAATCTGCAAAAGAAGCACTAAGCACATGCAAATTGTGTGTGCACTGAGAAAAATTACAGTACGCAAGTGAATGTTGCCTAAAATAATTCTTTAATATAATTATTAAGTATATATTCATTATATGTTTATGTGGACTTTTCTCAAAGTAAATAATTTGTATTAAATATTCATGTGCTTATTTAATAAAAATTTTTAATATAAACTGCTTTAAATACATATTTTTTTGATAAAACATATTTTTATGCGTTTTTAAAAACATTTTTGAATGAAGATATAATTTATTTTTAAATTTAAGTTTCTATTTTTAATACAATAAAATATAAGTTCTTATACGCAGACTAATGTAATTTAAAAAAATATATAAATATAGATACATTTAAATTCAATAATTTAAAGTTTATAAATATAAAGAAAAAGTTTTGCTTATATATTATGTATTTTTTGTAATTTGTACTTTAAATTGGTTGAAGGTTTTATTAATATTATTCACCACCAAGCTGTCCAAATTATGCTCAGTGTATACAATGCTAATTTCTAGAAGAAAAGCAGCCGGATTAATGCCAAAACTGGCTGCACACCCTTGACAAAACGGCTCAATGCAATTGATAAGCCAAATAAACTGTCAACAAATAAGACACAAATCAACAACAATAAACACAGGCAGAGGGAAGCCAAGCATGCCCAAATAAATGAATATGAATATGAATATATGTGTATACATATTTATATGTATATGAACAAGGCTTGAATGCGCAGCCAGTCAAATCATATCGCTTGGAATGTGTAGAGCATGGCATAAATGTCACTTCGAATGAGAATTTGCGCCAGAGATGAGGAACGCAGCATAGCGTGAAGCCAAATGGCCAATGGCATATTAGTCAGGGTGAGCACTGTAAAGAAGAAGAAAAGAGAGGCAGATAGAGAGGGAGAGAGTGGAACCAAAACGCCAAAACGATACATCATCGAAAGCAACAGGACTCGGCGTGGACTGAAACGCCAGCAGCCTCGAGTCGAGAAGCTGCTGTTGGAACTGCCTTTTGTGCAAAGTCAACATGATCTCATCTGTCATAGATCGATCGACCTGTTCAACAATGCCAGCAGAAACAACAACAAAAAGAGCTCGCATAGCGGGTCAGCATTTAACCAGGCAACACAGCCTGTTCCAGGTTTTCCAAAAACCCAGTTGCCAGGTCCCTGTCCAGGCCCTTTACCTGACGAGCAGCGGGTGATCGAGCTAACGAAATTCGCCCAAAAATACAAAATAAAATAAAATACAAATAATAAAATCAGCATATAATAAAACACATTCCAACAAAATACAATTCCAATTTGTTGTCGGAGATTAAAACACATTTGTTAATTTGAATATGTTTCAACATCGTTGCACAAATTCTGCACCCGGATCCACCAAAGACAGATTCCAGGCAACGGGGGTGTCACAGATAAGAGGTGTTTGCTGCTTATGTGTCCGACTATTAGATGCCGGATTATAGCCGACCAATATCTATCTATGCACATGACAGCCATATCAACGCGACTTGTCAACGGCCGTGGGATTATGGGATAGCAGACGAGTTCCCAAAAAATAAACAGCTGGATGGCAATTCATGGGAAGATCGAAGTTGGGCACAAATTGGAAACTCATGTGAACAAAAAGCAAACTACAATCGAGCTTTAAAGCTGACTGGAAATTATTGTGAAGCTATTTCTGCGTATAATTCATGTTCTTTATTGGGGCTCTTCTTTTTATGAAAGCAGTTTTTCAGTTTAATAGCATTTTTGCTATGATTTTCCTTAGAGATTGATTCCACATTTAAAATATATGAATTTTTGAAAATAAAATATTTATGAATTTTTTGGTGAAAAAATCATCTTCGATTTGGAAAAACAAATTTTTTCGACATTTAGAATTGCGAATTTTTATTTTTAATCGATTGTATTAGTCATAATTAGCAAAAAAAAAACACATTACAACTGTTTCTGAGGGGGTCACATTTTTTGTCAAAAATCATGCCAAAATTGTCTAAAATATTGCCATGTAAAGGTCTTGGATCTATAGCTCCAATAACAAAAACTGAACCACTTTTCATGTTTAATTTGGATTGATTCTATATTTAATGTATATGCATTTTGGATAATACTTTTCTTAAACTATTTTCAATGGTTACACGTAATGATAATATTCAATTAATGTTTAGAAACGAAAACGTTATTCACAAATAAACTGAAGTTAGCTTTTAAACATAAACAGTAAAAACCGACAGACAATCCGGCAAAGCTATGTACACATTAGTTCTGATTGTCATCTCGATCAGCTATTATATTAATATCATAAAACTGTTTAAATCTGATATGTATAAAAATGCATTAACAATTTCACTATTCCTATAGCCAACATACTAAGACTCAAACAAGCTTGGGTTAAGGCTTGGATAAACCAATTGCTCCATTTTTTGTCCATAAATAACGCACAAATTCACTTTTCTTATCACAAACACTCAAATAGTAAACAAGAAGTCACATTCGGAAATCTTTTGAGCCATAACAGTAAACGAAAACAAAACTTTTATTAGATTTTAAAAGCCAGAGACTATCTGCACTTAACTGCTTCCAAAAAGTCACGCAGTAGCCAAAAGCGGGCATATTTCTCGATATAAATTTAATAGAGCTCATTTGCATTGCATCGTTTCAAAGCAAGTAAAAAGAAGAAGAAAAAAACACAAATCTAAAATCAAAAGCGACGGCAAATGGAAATGGAATGCAATAGAATTAAGTGATAACTGCAAGAGAGCCAAGGGTAGACGGGGTGTTAACTCTTAAAGGCACCCAGACAACATCCAGGGCCAAAATCATGACAATAATGCCAATCTACGACTTATGAACGAAGCCGAACGGCGACAGTTGCCCCAAAGCGCTGAAAAACGAAGCTGAACGAATTGCATTTGTGTGTAGATTGAGAGTCAGAGTCCAGAGATGGTGTCCGAAACTGGAATTGGTAACTGGGAACAGCTACTACAAATCCATAATTATACGCGGCTGATGTCTTTATTAAAGCTGCAACAACATGAGGCCAGTTGCCAGTTGGTCGCAGTCTCTGCGATGGCACCTCAAAAAGGCCGACTGAGAGCGGGAACGATCGTCACATAATTCTGACTCACATATAAGCCAGCAGCTATGTTGACAACGGCAATGAAAAGGGCACAAATGATTACACACACACAGATGCACACACAGGGGGAGACACCTGAAGATTAAGCCAGGTTATTCCTCTCGAGACATTTGTCCCATTATCACCACAGACAGCGGCAGCTTCCAACTGGCATTATAATAATGTCCCCCTGCTCTGTTGCCAGAGATACTACCATATATATGACTGTGTCTAGTCAAACAAATAACAACAACTAATAAGTTGCAGCGCAATCAAAGCGAATGCAGGCCGACAAAAGGCACCGCATAAGATGCAGGCACAAAAGATACAGATACAAATGCAGCCACAGATACAGATACGCGGCTGGCAATGCCCACGTTTGGGCCAAGTGAGAAAAGCGACCAAAAGAGCTGCATGTTAAATATACAACAAAATTATTATTTAAATTAACAATGACAATGACAACAACAGACAACCGAAATCGAACCGAAAACAAGCTGAAAAAAGACACGAAAAATATACAACGAAAGCACTAGACACTATAGGTAAAAATTTTTATTTAAAAAAATTAATATTCAATTTTAAATATTTAAAATATAGTACAGTATTTTTATATATATTCCCCTCAGTCCCCTAGTCTAAGAATTTATATTAAAATAAAGTTTAATAACTTTTATACATAAACAGATATTCAGACTACATATATTTCTTTAAAGTTCCCGTTCTATAAATGTACAAAAATTTCTTATGTGTCACAAAATACACGAAATAGCTCTTATGCCCACTGTTAGCCTGAGAAAGGGTGCAGCCAGCTCTATTCAATATGAAATAATGGGCGCTACTACTATTCTGACTCAAGCTTAAAACTCGAAGAGCGATCCCCAACTCCGAACTCATTAATGTGTATCTCAATTATTGAACACTATAAATATTTGGGCTACCTGTCGATATGGCCAAAAAGCGGACAGACTGAGGCTACTTAAGCGACCTGGGACACATACATACATTTAAATAAACTCGGATCGGTTGTGCAGCTCTCTTTGTGCGTCGGCTTTGCTTGACTTTTCTTTTGATTTCGGAAAAGTTGTTGTATATTTTATAATAAGCCTGCCTGTATATTTCTCATAATCATAAATATTTTTGTACCACAATGCGAGGCAAGTTTTAGACGTAAAGGTTTGAAATTTTTTTTATTTTTTATTTTTATTGCCATCATTATGCTGCATTCGCCTGAAGTATATATATTGTTTGCAGATGCTGATGATAATGCCGATGTGTTGATGAGGTGCGGCTTAGTTTACTTCCCAATGCCCAATGTGGATCGATTTGGTTGACGGTGACGACAGCTCCTCCGGCCCAATGGGTAACCAACAAAACATACGATTTGGAGCACAATGCACAATATAGTCATAAAATAAACGATTCCAAATGCAGTTATCTGGCAAAGAAAGGAAGTGCCTGTAAAAAGCGTGTGAACATACTGAATAGGCTGTTTTATTTATTTATTTATTTGAAAACTGTTAAAGAATGTTCTTTCCAAATTTTGACTCTTGGTCAAAATTACTTCGAAACTTCTGATCTATATTATTTAAATCAAAGTTTAATCACTAAATTAATTCTACATTATTTCTGAAAAAAAAATATTAAAAAAAAAATAAAAAACCTTTTCTAAAAATAATTTTTTTTTAATTTTAAAATTTCATTTTTTATCGTTTCCGGGCTTTAAATTTATTATAAAAAGGGTGACGAATTTGTTGAAAAAAAAATCATGCCAAAAATTAAAAGTATTCGTAGCAGATTAAACATGTTTACCAAGAGCTCTACGTTGACTTTTAAGTTTCATAACATTGTCAAAACTAAAACAATTTTCAATATTGATATAATTCTGAACAAAGGTAGTTCTAAAGTTTTCTTGATTGTTTTCTTGGTTAATTTGTTTAGTTTTATATGAAATCATTTGGTATCTGCTTAAAAATGATTGTTTTAAGAAAAAATAGTATATATTAGCGTATATATAAAATATACATTTGTGATATATTTTTAAACCTAAATAAACGTATTTTCATCAGATATATTGTACTTCTATAATATGGACGCAAATACATCTGAAATAGTTTTCAAACTATGTCAACCTCGTCTGCTTCTGGTTAAGTGTGCTCAACTAAACTCTCGAATGCTAAACTTTAAGCCAAGGCCTCGAGACAAATGGCCAAGTTGTAAGCAGTTGTTGGTAATTGTAATCGTAACGGCTGTTGAGTCAACTCGCAGTGGTATTGAGTTGTTGGTTGAGATGGTGGCATAATGACGAATGTTTTGCTATTTATGTGTCTGCCCTGAAATCGTAGCCTTCAGCAGCCCGCAACGGGGCACATCATTAGCCAAGCCAAGCCGAGTTGCCATGGAGCACACTTGAGGTTGCCTTCGAGGAGGACGTGGCTTTGGCCAAGGCATTTTGCGGGTCTCATGTGTCAAATTGAGTGTCAACTGGCAATTTGGGCAGCGGCGGCAGCGCACACAAAAGTCAAGTGTCATGTTTATCATAAGCCTATTAAGGGAGCTTTAGGCCAGAAAGTCCTCCTGACAAAGCTCCAGCGCAGTTAGAACAGGGCAACGAGGGGAGAACGAGAACGAAAAAGAAAGAGAGCGAGATTGAGCATAGCACAATTGGAATGCGCATTGGGAAGCTATAGAAATAACCCATTTTTATGACATTTGCTATCAAGAGTGCAAATGAAATGTACACTCTGAGAAAAAACCCACTTTTAATAAATAAATCGAAAAATTTCCCATATTTAAATTTTAAAAAAAAATTTTTAATTTAATTTTAAAAGCACAAATTTTAAGTACATTACTTCATTACAAGCAATAGATAATTAATTTAAAACATTTATGGAAATAATGTTAATTTTTCAATAAAAATGTACTGAAATTTCAAAAAGAAAATTAAAAAAAAATTTTAAGCTAACTTGAGTTTGGACATCATTAGATTTGAATACAAAAATCTTGCAATTTTATCCAAGTGTATGATGTGTGTACTACCTCCCGTGTCCCCCCCTTCCGCCCTGGTGACACACACACACACACACAGCTGCTCGTTTTGCAAAGTCAAGCAGTCGCAGGACCCTCGGGCACAGCCCAGGTCCTGTGGTTGGGCGTATCACATTTCAAAGCCTACTAATTTAACAATATTCTCATTAATGTGTACACAGCGACAGGACTCGACGCACACTATTCGCTATACGGTATATGACATTCGGTATAAAATACAAGGACTTGGCAATCAGCAGAGTAATCCGCATTTTGTTACATTTGTTGAGATTTCTCTAGTTTCATTGTTGCCATATTTGCTGCTGCTGCTGCTGCTGTGTTTGTTGTTGCGATTTCAACAGATACGGCACAGACACAATAAAAACAACAACAACAGATGTATATTCAAAGGTGAACAACTAATTAATACCCTGTAAACAATCTATAAAAATTAATCTTTCTTTTAAAGAATATTTAAATAAAAATAAATGTGTAACATATTTATGTGATAAAGAATTGAACGTCAAATGAGCGGGAGAATATAGTTGAAGTATTCAAACTAATTTTAAACTTTTATAAATTGCTTGATATCTCCATCAGTCCAATTCGCCAAGCTATGCTAAACAAAATAAACCTAGAACAGATTTCGGGAAAAAACTCGATTTAAAAATGTAATATACATAAAAAGGTATGGTCATTTTGCGTATTAAAAAATATTAAAAATAGAAAATTTATCAATATCGTAATTTACTCATTTTGTGTGTTACACTTCCACAAACTCAAAATACCCAAAAGAAAATTCAACGGCTACAGGGTATAACGAGAACTACATGAGATTAGGATACGAATCAACATTGGGAGGGTTGTTTATTGAATATTAGAAAATCGTTACAAATTTTGTTGTGCCCATTCCAGTAAATTTCTGTTATATTTGCGTGTATTTGTTTTATTGTTTATCAGTACGCAGCGCACAGTACGCAGCTCACAGCACATTTGTCTGTTTATCCGTTTTCTCAGTTTGTCAGTTTGCGTTGTTTGAGCAAGTTTGCGTATAAATATTATATATGTATTTGCACGACAGCTTATCTGCGATCGTAACTCGATACATTTTACATACATCGGTTATGCAAGCAGCCAACCAACCGGGCCAAGAAGCCCAAGCGACCCAGGAGGGTAGCACGTCAAAAGGTGCCAGACACGGGGCCAGAGTCTAAATGCCAGGCGATACGAAGAGTATTATGTTTTATAATCGCTTATGCAATTGTTTGAGCTTAACAGGCCCACTGCAAGAGGAAGGGAGGGAGGGAGGGAGGGAGCAATGGAAGAGAGAAGTCCGGAACAACTTATTTACTTAATACTAGAACAGCCACGATATCGCTCATTGTGAGCTTAGGCAATGCGTGTTAGGCAAATGTGGTCAGCTATTTAATTGTTGTAGGCAAAACTATGCAAATTAGCTTAAACAACAAAGAGAAAGAGAGAGAGAGAGAGAGAGAGAGAAAGCGAGACAGACAGAGGTAGAAGACTAGAGCGCTGTTTAAAAATATGGCTGTTTAAAGCGTATTTAAATGTTGTTCAAATTCGCTGAAAACAAACTATAAATCAATATTTCTAGTTATAGACTTAAAGAGCAGATGGTGAGCGGCAGTAAACTAGATGGGTGTAAAATATAGTATTTTACATTCAAGCGTACTTAAATAAAAATATATTTTTATTAGTTATCAAACAAAATACTGGTTTGCCTTAAGATCAGCATAATAAATTGATCATAGCCTTGCTATAAATATAATATAATTAACAAGTGAGAAGGCTCTAGTCGGGACCGCCCGACTAGGAGATACTCTGAACCCCGCGTCTAGCTTACACAAACATAACGCATTAACTTTATTGCATCTATCTTTTATCGTCGCCGAGATTTTGTAAGAAAACCAAAGGTTGTTATCGATTTTTTTCGATATTAATGAAACGGATCAAGTTATCGTAAAAAAATGATAAACTTGTATTGCGTATAATATATACGAACTGAATGAGACCAAGATCAGCTTTCTAGCTTTTGTAGTTTCTGAGATCGCTGCGTTCATACAGACGGGCAGACGGACAGACGGACATGGCTAAATCAACTCAGCTCATCGTCCTTATCAAGAATATATATACTTTATGGGGTCGGAGATGCCTCCTTCTGCCTGTTACATACATTCAAAAAAAACATAATACCCTGTTTTACCCATTTTCAATGGGTTCAGGGTATAAAAATTTCAAAAAAAAAACGCTAACAAAATTCTGCTTTTATTATACAAATAATAAATATTAATAAAAATTGTTGATAATTCACCCTGCGA